>JAVRRU010000050.1:0-148356 GCA_035928005.1 Exophiala sp. CCFEE 6388
GGTGAGTGGCTCGGCAAACCTGACAAATTCACAAAGTTTTGAAAGGCACAGTACTTGGCAACGCCAACGGTCGTACACAGAGATAGCGCAGATAATATCGTCAGCATCGATATCTGAAGGTCGTGGCAAAGCTTTGGTGAGACGGTATGTTACGCCTTTGACATTTCGCGTCTCATATATATCGCAGGCACTTTTGATATCTCCAAGTGAAGTCTCGTGAATGCAGCTCATGAACTCTTCTTGCACATGGTCTGAACTATCAATGTCTGTAGGCATGGAAGACGGCTTAGCCTTACAAAGCTCTGTGTTACCTTGGAAGAACATTGGCTCGTTGTGTAGACTGTCATCTAAGTCGGCGGGGTCCGCTCCCTCGGGCTCATATAGGTCGGGTTCTCCATCCATATCAATGTCCTCATCCTCATTACAGTGATCGCAGTCTTCTTGCTCGTAAACGTCAAGAAATTGGTGGTCTTGGTCATCTGGGCTGGGATCCCAAAAAGACTCGGTATGCTTCCCTTCGGCGCACGGGCTCATCACTCGAATATAGTCTAGGTCGATAACAATGGGATGGTACTGACGCAAGTGTTTTAGAAGGCTAGCTCTTGTATAAGGCTTGATGACCAAACCACATCCCGGGCAACGACTCTTAGTAGAGTCGAGTGCGTTTTGAGCCCTATCCGTATGGGATGAACCTTGTTGAATGTATTCGCTGACTTGACATTGCCTAAATTCGAGCTGATTCTCGGTAGGCGTGAGACTTCCTTTTTTCGCCGAGTAAATTTGACTCTCGGCAGGCCGAACCTGAGTTTCTGTCAGACATAGCATTCCCAGCCTACTGTATTACTCCTGATCACGTGACTCACGTGACTCCACTAGACATTGGAGCACACCTGTAGTATATAGCTGGCTCCCTCCCAGGAGCCCTTCATATCCAACAGAGATTCTTTTCCACTTCTCATGCCTGTGTCTTTGACAGGGTATGAGCCCGGTGGGCGCTAGCCCTAAGGGTATCTTCACTCCGTTGCAGCTACGTTGCTACCTCCCACAAAAAATACCACTTTGTTGCCACAAGACCGAGTTCCAGGCTCTCCCAAACGATTTCATTCGACGCCTAAGACCCCCCAATCCTACACTTCTACACAGGCGAAGTCCAGATGCTAACATGTCTTAGATCTTGACTTCAAAAAAATAACTCGAAATTTGAGCCACACCTGATTTGAACAGATAACCTTTCGATCTGGAGTCGAACTGATGCATGATGTCAGATGGTTTCTGGATTAATATGGCGAGATAACTAACCGCGCTACCGTTGCGCCAGCGGCCCACTCGAATCTGCGAAGGCGCACTTTAGAGCGCTATTGAAAGCAAAAGTTTCTTTGTTTCTAATATGTCCTTACGTTTTCTGGGCTTATACTCGTAAGTCATACGTCATGTCAGACTTAGGCATTTCCAGCCCTCATATATTGCTTATCCGTGATTTCAGTGTACTTAGTGCACTCAGGTACACTCCTCTTTTGCCCGGGCTGATACCCAATATCATGCGTCTTCAATATGGTCTCGACTGTTTTCTCCTTGTGGTACATACAAATAGTAAGTGCGCTCCCTGTTGCCTTCATAGAACATAGGTCTTGTTCGGTGTATAGCTTGTACTACAGTATTGCTTTAGGCAACGGATAGCGTACCGCGATCCATTTGCCTGCCAGTTTCACCCTTGGAACCGACATCCTTGCTGGTCAGTGGTGCAGTCTCGAGGCGATGGATTTTTTCAAACCTCCTCTCCTGGCAGAGCAACCCGCTGGGGGTTACAAATTGAGCTTCAGTCAAGGATGCTCCGTCCTGCGGCACCACGGACAGGGAGATCTCTGTTCCGCAAAAGGCGCTTTCACCTCTCTGCAAACGTGGCCGGAATGTATTGGTCATCTTCCGATTCAAGGAGTGACCTGATAGGGCACCCGAGTGCGTAGGTCTTGCTGAGTGTGGCGGCCCTGCCCAGCATCGTGAAGGGCTGCTAGCAGGATGGTGTGCATTGCTCAAACCTAAGTTGAAGTCCTGTTCAGGCCTGAGTTCCGTGTCGAAGGTGGCTGAAATGATGTCTCCAGAGCCTGACAGTATTACCTCACTCTAGCCAAATGAAGGACCTGGCTGGGTTACAGGGAAAATCTGCTATAACCAGTGGTCGAGAGGGTGGTTGTCGAAACAATCGATGGCGATCAGATCATGGAGGGTTTTCTGGCGCTGTTGGAGGAAAAGGGACAGGCGCAGGCGCCGCTGATCGTTTCTTTGGCTTGATGAGAAGCAGAACGAACATGCCAATCACCAAAAGCAAAAGAAGCAAAAGTATCTTCCTCTTCGTGTTGCGCCTTTGGTAATTCGTGGCCACGATAAGCTCCTTTTCAGCACCCTTGACGTCTATTGCCATCCGCTCGACGTTGTAGTCTATTCGGTCCAGCAACGTGCCTTGGTCGATGACCATACCTTGCAGGTCACGAAATATATCGGCCAGCTCGATTATACCTTTGGCAATGTCGTTGATTTCTTGTTCGCGCTGGGCTATCGCAGTGTCATTGCTCCTAAAGCGCTTCTGCGCACTTTGTTGAAGCGTCGATTGAGAGAATGACTTGTCGGCATCGGACTCCATCAGCGCCGGATCTGAGTATGGGTTCTGTACCGGAGTCGAAGATCGACCTAACGGCGATTCGAAACCACCTAGGGCTCGAAGTTCTGCTAATGTCAGGGTGTGTTATCTTAGGAGGAGCATGATCTTACTGTTGAGATAGTTGCTTTGTTTCTTCCTGAACGTTGCGCTGACTTCCTGCACTCGAGAGGCTAGGGCGACTTGAATGTTCTGCGCCATGACCTCGTCTCCTTTCTGCAAATTTCCTGCTTGTCTTGCGTCTCTGACCATGATTTCGATACGCTTGATTGCTTTCTGACATTCCTGAAAATTCCGTGTGATTTCTGTCGTTAGACGCTCGATTTCTCGTTCTTCTTGTTGCTTCACAGCCTCGTCGTCGAAGCCCGGTAGGACGTGCTTGGAATGGAGCTTCTCTAGCTTGGCCGCTTTGAGGGTGATGTCCTTGAGCACATCATTGACCTCCTCTTGTATATCGATCCAGCGTGGTGGCAACAGATCCATCTCAATCACGGCATCCCCTTCATTCTCATATGCCCCTGCCGACATGAGACCCCTGGTCTCCTCCGAACTGTGGTCGGTGAAGCCATTAGAGCCTGTATATCTGGTCTTGTTCGCGGGATGATGAGAGTACGACTGTCGGTATGAGATGTACCTTGTTATATGTTAGTATTTGCTTGAAGCATGGCGTGGCAGGGGTTGGCACTCACAGGTTCGTTCGGTCTCTCCACATATTTCAGACCCGGTGCTGTTCGTTGCGCATTCACACACATGAGTCGCTCGGTAGTTGTATGCTAAAGGCAATACCTGTCATGCTGGATATCCGCAGTGTCTGAATAGGTCTGCGCCTATACTGGACGCTGTATACGCTGGATACCAAAACTGCGGAATCGGCGTTGTCATAAGCATTCGACGCGCGACAGGCACCACGGATCTGGCCATTGTTTGCCGGTGGTACGGCGAATCAATGATCCGGGGGAGCCCATCCCACTTCGTAAGTTGTGTAAGGGGGGCCAAGTTGCAGAACCACTGACAACCTGCAATTCAATTTACGCTGCCCTCAGCTACTATAATCTACCTTACCACATACCACACGACTCTCTCGCTCACCAGCTGTCTCAAAGAGCCGTGACACAACACAAATAGACCACCTATCACCTCACTCGCAAACATGGTATGCATGATACTAGCCAGCACGCGGCTGCGAATCTGGAACCTACGTTGCGTGTGCATCAGCTAATCTTCTTTGTTTACAGGCTGATTCTCTCACCGAAGAACAAGTCTCTGAATTCAAGGAGGCATTTTCCCTCTTCGTATGTGCCCTGCCTCTGTGCGCCTCGAGCCTTAATGCTAAGATATCGACTTGTGTAGGACAAGGACGGCGATGGTATGTTGCGCTTCGACGGAGCCTGTCAGCTATTGGCATCGAGAAGCCTACCACGATTGACACATGATTGCAGGACAAATCACAACGAAAGAGCTGGGCACAGTGATGAGATCGCTGGGTCAGAACCCTTCCGAGTCTGAACTACAAGATATGATCAACGAAGTCGATGCGGACAACAATGGCACAATTGATTTCCCTGGTATGAGATGAACAGCGGGCGTAATGCTGTGCATAAGCTTACAAGTTGGCAGAGTTTCTTACCATGATGGCCCGCAAGATGAAGGACACCGACTCCGAGGAGGAAATCCGAGAAGCTTTCAAGGTGTTCGACCGCGACAACAACGGCTTCATCTCCGCTGCTGAATTGCGCCATGTCATGACCTCGATTGGTGAAAAGCTCACAGATGACGAGGTGGACGAAATGATTCGGGAGGCAGATCAGGACGGTGATGGTCGCATTGATTGTTAGTGTTCTCCTTCCCAGACTTGTTCGTGGGTGGGCGTACAGGGGCAGCAAGACTAACATTACTTCCCAGACAACGAGTTCGTACAGTTGATGATGCAGAAATGAGTGATGATACCTGATCGAGCAAAAAAGGCGCAAAGCGCTGGAATACTGCAAGCGGTGGAAGAATCAGTTACATTGCCTTGTTGGTGCAATTAGCGACCATGGTCCCCTGTGTTTTGCTGCCATAAAGCCACGGTTGAACCGTTCTGAGTAGAAGGCTCTTCAAGACAGGCCTACTTTTCAAGCCAATACTATCTGTATTCTCCACCTGAAGCTCTTTGCTGCTGTTTGGTCATCATATCTCGGATTATCCATTGGGTATCGTGTCAGTCTCGTCAACGCCGTCCCTGTTTCATGCCACAAAATGTGCAGTGAGTTGTTCTATCGAGGTCGCTCGTGCTGAGATGGAGTTTCCATTTCTAGTGTGATTTGAGCCAATTGAGCATCTGCTGAAAGGCCTCCCCTTGTGCCTCTCGAATCGTTGGTGAGTCGTAATCGCCAAAAACGGCAAAACCGTGCGGTACATCAGAGTAAATCTTGACCTCATGCTCAACATTGCTGGCAGCGAAGAACTTCTTGCCGTCCTCTAGGATCTCGGCAGGAAACAAAGGATCGTGTTCCATGAACTGTCAGCAAGATTCAAGATATAAGCACAATATCGACTTACCGACACACGCGAATGTTAGCGGAGCTCTAACGGCTTTCAAGTCTTCGCGGGTCACCAGCGTTGCATGGGCGACAGCACCAGCTTTGATGAGCGGTCCCTTCTGGACTGTGCCTGCCTCTTCATCCTTGGCCGGTTGTCCTCCGAAAGAGGGGTGTTCTCCAGCGAGTATGACAGCGTATTTTCCGCCAAAGCAATAGCCTGCACAGTAGATACCGTCACCATGTGCTACAGCGTCAGCATACTCATCTTTAGCTGTTTCGATCACTTTGAGTAGAATTGGGATGACCTTCTCGGGCGTCTGCCTGGCCAGCCACATGTCGACCATGAAGGATTTGGCAGTCTCTGCGGCTTTCAACTTGAACTGCTCCAAAATGCCTGGGCTCTCCTCTTGGGTGGGAACAGGCTTGGTATTTGGTGCAGGATCGCCATGGAACTGGTCAGGCATAATCACGACGAAGCCTTGCTCAGCGAATACGTCGGCCTGGACCTGGTTGTTAACTGAATGTACACCTGTACCAGCAGTAAGGAGGAGAAGGAGCTTTGCTGCTGCATTGGGGTAGTCTGATGGCTTGGAGATGTAGACGTCGATGTCTCCGAACTTGGACAGTTCACCCGATGGCTGGCGACCTTCTGGGTTTGGTCGATCTGTTACACAGTGTTCGCCCATGCTCGCGCCGGTCTGAGCCCTCGAGTCCTGGTTCGAGATCGCTGAGGGCTCAAATGCATCGGACTCTGGGGCCTTGGTTGCTATTTCAGGTTCCGACATCTTCTATGGGTTGCGACGCAACGGTTTCGTAGAGAACTATCAAAAAGCAAAACGTATCAGCGCGTCAAAACGTCCTCAAATAAAGTTGATCTGAAGTCCCCTGAACCACAAGTCAGAAAGCAACTGCAAGGAGTGATGTCTGGATTGGGTACGTCTGCCTTTGGGGAGAAGCCACGCTGCTTTAGATTATTTGACTATGAACTTGTCCCATAATGAAGCGTCGTTCCCCTGCGAAAGTCGAACGTGGATCAATCATTAACAGCATGAGTTGACCCACTGCTCTAACAGATCGTAATCAAGGAGCATGGCCACGAAGTATTCGGCGCCAGAATTGTCATAGGAGTATGGAGAGACATGTGCAGGTTAAAGCAGCGAAGTCAATTTACGCGTGTCAAAATAAAGTTGGACGCGTTTTGTGTCGGGCGGGGTGAAGTAGGCAGCGCGCAACTCATTGCCACAGATTCAACTCAGCGAAAACATCCATCAACACCAGAGCCAGTTAACACCCCGACCAAGATCCCCGACAATCATGGCTTCTAACCCCGCCGCTGCGCTCCAGCGCATTGATGCCGGCTCTTTGATGGACATCTTCGAGGACAAACCTGAACGTGTTCAACAACCAGTCATGCAATGCGTCCAGATTAAGCCCATTGCCGCGGCGCCAGGAGGACCCGAACGTCACAGAGTCATCTTCAGTGACACGAAGAATTACATTCAGACGATGTTGGCTGTGGCTCAGAATTACCTGGTCGAAGAGAAGATCCTGCGTAAGGGAGTGCTCGTCCAACTTCTCAGTTATTCTGCAAACAAAGTCAAGGCAAAACGGTAAATTCTATGGTATAACTTGCAATATCAGCTATTAATCATTGATTCTAGAATCCTCATCGTTACCGACATCAAAGTCCTTGAAGAGTTCGGCGAACACGAGAAGCTCGGCGATCCTAAACCCTTGGAATTGAAGCAAGAAGATGAAGAGAAACCGTTTCCTACTGCCATTTCAAGCAATGGCTTCTATGGTGGCAAACAAGAACCTCAGAAGCAGTCACGTCCCATGCCGAGCCATACCAAGCCATCCTCGTCTTCCGGTGCTCATGCCAATATCTATCCAATCGAAGCCATCTCCCCATACTCGAACAAATGGACAATCAAGGCTCGTTGCACAAGCAAGTCAGACATCAAAACATGGCACAACCGCAATGGTGAGGGAAAGTTGTTCAGCGTCAATCTCCTTGACGAGAGTGGTGAGATTCGAGCGACCGGTTTCAATGATCAATGCGATCAGCTGTATGATCTGTTCCAAGAGGGAAATGTGTACTATATTTCAAGCCCATGCCGGGTGACATTTGCGAAGAAGCAGTTTTCGAACTTGCCAAATGACTACGAACTACATTTCGAGAAAGACTCGACCGTCGAAAAGGCCGAGGAGCAAGATGGGGTTCCGCAAGTACGATACAGCTTCACAAGCATTTCAGAGCTGCAGGCTGTGGACAAAGATTCGACAGTTGATGTGATCGGTGTCTTAAAAGACATTGGTGAGACATCGCAGATAACCTCAAAAACAACCAGCAAACCGTATGACAAGCGAGAACTCACGCTTGTCGACGATACAGGGTACTCCGTACGGTTAACCGTATGGGGTAAGGTTGCTGCATCATTCGACATTGCACCAGAGTCTGTTGTGGCCTTCAAAGGAGTCAAGGTCTCAGATTTTGGTGGACGAAGTCTGAGCTTGCTCAGCTCTGGTTCTGTCTCCTCAAATCCCGACATGCCCGAGGCACACAAACTGAAAGGCTGGTATGACGAACAAGGTCGATCGGGTAACTTTGCCACGCATGCCAATGTCACTGGTACAGTCAACGGAGCCGGGTCTCGGAAGGACCCGTTCAAGACCATTTCGGAGATCAAGGAAGAGCAGTTGGGAATGTCTGAGAATCCAGACTTCTTCTCAGTCAAAGCATCGATACAATACATCAAACAAGACAATTTCTGTTACCCTGCCTGCTTGTCAGAAGGATGCAACAAGAAAGTGGTTGAGATCGACCCTGGTCAGTGGCGATGCGAACGATGCGACAAGACTCACCCGAAGCCCGACTATCGGTATATCATGTCTGTCAACATCAGTGATCATACCGGTCAATTGTGGGTCAGCTGTTTCGACGAGACAGGAAGGATGCTCATGGGCAAATCGGCAGATGAGTTGATGGAGCTGAAGGAGGTGGACGAAAAAGCCTTGACCGAAACGTTCTCGGATGCCAACTGCAAGATCTGGAACTGGAAGTGTAAGGCCAAACTCGACAACTTCCAAGAGCAACAACGGTAAGAATGTCCTCAATGATCATTTCGTGGCAACAGACTGACTTTTGTGCTAGGGTGCGATACCAAGTCAATTCGGCATCGCCGCTGAACTATGTGCTGGAATCACAGAAAGTGATTGACTTGATCAAGCAGTACAACATCGATTAGGAGGAAGGTGACTCAATCACAGAATGTTGAAGGCCTAAGCGGAGCTTGAAAGGGCATCAACACAACTACGCCGGTATGGTTGTGGGTTGCAGAATGTGCTTAGTCAAACTGTTGTATGAATAACCCACTTATGGTCTGCATGTCGGGTATTGAAGCATAGGGAGTGACGCTGTATGAGGGCACGATAATTGTGTTCTTGCGTCATTACTAATGTGCCGAACACCATGACCCGAGCTGCACGCGACAGATGTTCCGGGCTTGGGACTTGAATTTATGAATAATCCTCAATAAACGATTTACCGTCGATTCAAGCTTTTGCATGGCTCTTTGCTCCTCGATAAACCCCTTGAAAGAAGCTTTTCCCACCGGAAACCTGAAGCTGACAAGGACCCTTTCCCGACATCTCACGATATCCAAGCCTGCCAAAAAGACATTAGAAATCACGCACAGGCTTCGGGTAGATCCCGGTTATTCTCCACGACCAGCACACAAACGCTCACAAGTATATCAATCACGAGCGCCGACAACAACACGTACCTTTTCAACATCAAGGCAGACACTCTTCCGAGCAACAACAGCAGCTATGGCAACCATGCGAGCAGTCGACATTAAAGGGGGCAAAGGCGGTATTGATGCGTTGTTCATCGATTCGAAATACCCCAAGCCCGAGCCTAAGGGCAGCCAGGCGCTGGTCAAAGTGAAAGCATTCGGCCTAAACCGCATGGATCTTCTCCAGCGTGAGGGCAAGTATCCTCTCCCTCCTCAGGCCGGGCCGATCATGGGCGTCGAGTTTTCCGGCACCATTGAATCGTTTGGGTCTGAAGCCGAACGCGGCTTCAAGGTCGGCGACGAGGTGTTTGGTCTCGCTTACGGCGGCGCCTACGCCGAGTACATCGCCGTCAGCACCCATATGCTCGTGCACAAACCCAAAGAACTCAGCTGGGAAGAGGCGGCTGGCATTCCGGAAACGTGGATCACGGCAACCCAAGCTTTATATCTTGTCGGCGAGTTCAAGCCCGGTATGAGCGTGCTGTGGCACGCCGGCGCCAGTAGTGTTAGTATCGCTGGTATCCAGCTCGCAAAAGCGGACAAGGCGTCAGCAGTCTACGTGACGGCCAGTACGCGCGAGAAGATCGATTTTGTCAAGAAACTCGGTGCGACCGAGGGGTTCAGCTACAAGGAGGGTGACTGGTCTGAGGCACTGCTCAAGTACACTGATGGAAAGGGCGTGGATCTGATAGTGGACTTTGTCGGCGCGAGCTACTTCAACCAGAATCTCGATGCGGCGGCGAAGGACGGGCATATCGTCAATCTCGGCACCCTAGGCGGCGCAGTGGTTAAAGGCGATGTCGATATTAGCCGGTTCCTGCGTAAGAGGGTCCGGTATGAGGGGACGACTTTGCGTAGTCGTGATGAGAAGTACCAGCAACGGCTGAGGGATATGTTGGAGCAGCATGCGGTGCCCAAGTTCATCAGTGGAGAGTTCAAGGTCATCATCGAGAAGGTCTTCGATATGGATGCGATCCAGGAGGCGCATAAACTGCTCGAGTCGAACCAGACTATGGGCAAATTGATCTGTACTGTCTACTGAATGAGGAAAAACAGGAAACCATGATGTGGGTGGAAGGGGAGGGATTCATATACAAAGCAGTGTAGTCTCAAATACAAGACTTTCAGACGGTATGGCTGGTGGCAGTAGGTAGTTCGCGGTGTATTGTTATATCTCAGCAGCATTCGCCGGATATGGCAATTCCGAAGCAAGCCAATCATGAACAATGCTTTGCGAAAGCAGGCCTTCCTGTCACAAAATGCTGACCAAGCTGGAGGCCTGCAGAATACCCATAATGGCCAGAGGTCAATACGAGGCTGGGGCTGTTGTATCTGGTCTCGACGTGGCGCAGGTCGCATACGTCCCTCGACTGTAAAAGTGGTTGTTAACAGGGACTGACAAGAGAGGATTTCTGTACAGATTTGCAATATTGCACAGTTGCTTATGAAGCTCGCTCATCTAGCAATATAAGCTGG
Source organism: Exophiala sp. CCFEE 6388 (assembly GCA_035928005.1). Classification (NCBI taxonomy): domain Eukaryota; kingdom Fungi; phylum Ascomycota; class Eurotiomycetes; order Chaetothyriales; family Herpotrichiellaceae; genus Exophiala; species Exophiala sp. CCFEE 6388. Next base: position 10,449 of record JAVRRU010000050.1, read on the forward strand.
TCATTCTTCCTCATAATGTACAGCAGTTGCGTACTTGATCAAAGTTTTCGAAGTCCTGCAAGTATTCTCCTCGACCTCCAAACACAAAGGCTTGTGATAATACCCACCACTATAAAATGCCTTCCATTTTGCTCTTGGGCGTCAGTGGTCTGGTCGGCTGTGAGTTGTGCATGCCAGGTCCGATAGAATCTGTGATTGACCCTTCCGTCAGCTCACCTGATCCTCGCTCTGCGAGACCACTGTCCGGGTCTACCTGTCACCGTCTTCCTTCGTAACAAGAACTTGGATGTGTACCTATATGAAACAGCCAAAGTGGACAAAGTCGTGCATGGCACCTTTGACGAAAAGGATAAGATCGTGGCGCTGGCAAAGACCCACGACATTGTCATCAACGTTGGCTCGTCGTGGGATGTGCCTCTGAGTGAGGCTATTGTTGAGGGATTGAAGCAACAACCAGACGGGAAGAAAAGAACCCTCATTCATATGAGTGGAACAGGGAACTTCGTCGACAAGAGATGGACTGATGGGGCTTTCCATGCCGATACAAAAGTCTGGAGTGTAAGCGTGACAGTGACATGGCGAAATGCGGACAGACAAGCTAATTCGTGCATAGGATGATGACACGGAAGACATGAAACTCATCAATCCAGAGATGCTCAACGGTGGGCCAGACACAGTGTGAGCATGTTGACAGAGTGATTCAGTAAAGAGGGTGCTAACCATCCCCAGCGTCCTCAATGCAAGCAGAGACAGCCAGATCGGAACATTTATCGTTTTCCCATCAGGCATTTACGGTGAAGCTGCTGGACCGGTCCCAGCACTAGGAGTGATCCAATTGGTGTTCCGCGAAAAGGCCCAAGAACTTGGATTCGTGCCATATGTTGGAGACGGGAGCGCAATCTTCAACTGTCTCCACGTCAAGGCCATCACACCTTTCATGCTCCTGCTCTTGGGACTTGCCCTACAAGAGGACAAATCTCAGCGATCAGTCTATGAAAGATGTTTCATTATTGGTGGCCAGGAGATGCCGTGGAAAGCAGCCTCAGAAGCATTCGCAAAATCACTGCATGCCGAGGGCGTTATTCCCAGCCCGGAAGCCAGAAGTGTCAAGCTTGAAGAAGCCGGCGGAGGTGAATTACCGATGCTCATGGCAAGCAATATGAGGTTAACATCGCCTCGGGCACAGCGATTGGGATACAAGAACGAGGAGGTGAGCCTTGAAGAATATCTGAAGCAGTATGATCAATATCTCAATTAATTGAAAAGGTGTTGTCGTGGTGATGGAAATTTCTCCAAATAAAGTAAACAAAATCTACGTCACTTTTTTGGAGGATCAGTCTCGCTTGCGTTGCGCTTACATTTCATTCCTCCAGCCACGCAACGCCAGCCTCCATCAAATCTCAAGAACCAACCAATGCATAACTGACTGCAGTATTTCTGCTGGCTTTTCATGTGAGTATCTTCACTATCAACTTGTCTTCGTCTCAAAATCTGACAAGCTGCCAAAAAATACTCAATCTCTAGAAAAGGTGCTCCGTGCGGTTCAATTCGACGCAACGACCATCTGTTCACCTTACAAAATCTCATCCGTGCGTTTCTACTAAAGCACAGAAAGTAATCAGAGCTTTGATACCGGGGCTCTGTGCTCCTTCTTGCCATCATGGCTCCAGTCACGCTGTCCACTTCTTACTTCAAAATTCCTGACCTCAAGTACTCCTCACTCGAACTCGACGCCCGCTCCTCTTTGCCAAACGCAGTGAAAGACACTTTACTCGAGGCGAGAAGTGAGGTATACTCCAACATCCATCGAAGACATGATGCAACGTCGATTCTTCCACCGTCGGACACCTTCAAAGCCCTTGCCGCCAGGGCAGCGACGGCTACTCAGTCGTTCAACCCTGCCTCAGGCTCGATCGCCCCAAACGCAATCAACATGAAGGGTATTCAAGCACTAATCGCCATCATCGGAGCTTCTCTAGTGCTGGGTGCGATCTGGTTCTTCTTCTGGGCTAAGAATGGTGGCTTCAAGTGGCAGAAAAACGATTGGGATGAGTACAAGTCAACAGTCCTGAGACGGAAGGGGCCCAATGGAACCACATTGAGTAATGCTACAAAGAGCACTATCCTTGGTGGCGGCAGTGTGGTTGGTGATGGCTATTCAGACAAGGATGCTGCCACCATACCTGACACCATGACCGACCTGTCTTCGGAAGCACCAATCATCAAAGAGAAGCAGTCCAGAAAGAACAAGGGCGTGAAGGAGACTGCCAAAGAACGAAAGCTTCGGGAGGTTCAACAAGCTGGCTGGGAAGGAGGTCATGACAACGATGTTCGCGCCTACCGCCATGAGAAACCAGCAAAGGTCGGAGGGCTGAACACGAATTCTGACGCTCAATTCTATGGCAGCGACTACTCCCAGACCGAGCGTTCTGGTAGTGAGACGAACAGCAACAGCAACCGTCAAAGCTCTCGCCAGGCCAGTCCTGACAAACGACAGACTCGTCGTGACTTCTCCTTCGGACAAGAAGACACATTCAGGGCCCCAACCTCCCAACCAGCCGGCGCTCGTCCACCACGATATCACTCACCCAACAAGAATGCTAGCCCCCAACGACCTATCCGCACAGTCCCTGGCTCTTTCACTCAACCATTGGACTTTGACCTTCAAAGTCAACACACAAAGAGTTACACACATCACATCCCGGGCTTGAGTGGCCAGGCAAAGGCAGGTGGATTCAGACGGGATAGACGCGACAGCCTGGATGATTGATGGAATGCAACAGGACTTTACAGGTCAAAGATTGCAGGCTACGAACCAGCGCAAGGAATGAAGTAACGACCAAATTGTACATCAGCAGGCATAACACGGAATGGGAATGGCGTTCAGGGCTATTAAATCACAATAAGATACCCATCAAGCGAAGCACTTGGACTTACCACACGTCCAGAGTCTGAAGAGACAGGAAAGTCCTTAGAGATCTGAATGGCTCGAGCAAAGTCAACATCACGATAGATAGTCACAATAAAGATTGAATCCATGATCAAGGCCCATTGAGCGAAGAAGTGCTGAACCTACTTAGTGAGAGGAGTTTTCATCAGTCTGACTTGACTATGCCCATAATCAATCCCTTCCTGAGCTTTTAATATCATACATTGCTCGCAGAATCACCCACCTTCTCCGCAGTTGTTGAGCTGGACGTCTCTGTTGGCTGCTTGTCGCCCTTCCGGTCCTTCTTATCCTTCTTGATGTTCTTCCATTCGATGCACGCCGCACCTAAAATCGACAATGCGCTCATTGCCGCTGCGACCGTCATCGTCTTCATCAAGGCGTGATTATATGTCGACAAGACTTGGGGCAGATACTGTGCTGGTACAGCATGCCGTAGCTCCGTGGCGCCAGTATTCACGATACTTGTCACATCCAGTCCAGGAATGTTCTTGAGTCCGGAGGCAAGATTGTTTAAGAAGAGATTCTCTCCAACCGAGACGAACAATGCGCCGCCAAACTGCTGCGAGAAATTGATGATGGCCGTGCCGATGGCGACGTCGGACTTTGGTAGTGCGGCTTGCGCGGCGATCAATGCTGCCTGTACGCTTGCGCCGAGACCAATTCCGTAGAGGACTTGAAATCCAATCCACGTCGAGTGATTACTGTCGGGGTGGAGAGTGGTCATCATTCCAGCGCCGATAGGGGCAACGATGGAGGCGAAGAACATGGCCGGGACGTAGTATCCGATACGCTGTGTGAGTTTGCCGGCGATGATACTGGCGACGAGCACCGAAAGGACCAGTGGGAGCAGCTGGATGCCTGAATGGAGCGCAGTGGATCCTTTGACGGCTTGGAACCAGATTGGGAGGAAGTACACCATTAAGGTCATCGACGCTGTGCAGGTGAGTGTGAACCACGCCCCTGATGCAATTGTGCGCTGCGTCAAGATGTGAGGCGGGACCATTGCTGCTTCCTTCTTCCATACTTGGATGGCTGCAAAGGCGACAATGGTGACGGAGAAGACCACGAGGAGGGCAATGATGCGACCAGAGTTCCAGTCGTAGGTCGTGCCTCCCCATTGCAGTGCTAGCAGGAGGCAGACTATGCTGGGAAGGAAGACGATTGTGCCGAGAGGGTCAAGTTGAGTAAACTGTTGTTTGAGAGTTAATTTGTCATTTTGCCCGGGTAGCTTCATCATGATGGTCGCGACAGCTATAGCGAGACCGCCGGTGGGTAGATTGATGTAGAAGCACCCTTGATAGAAGTTAGCATACGGTTGGTGGTTGGGCGAGGTCATTTACATCTCCATGTCAACTTCTGTGTGAACGCTCCGCCGAGCAAGGGGCCAATAACACTAGCAATCCCGAATGTTGCTCCAAAGATGCCTGCGTATACTGGTCTTCGGTGCAAAGGCACGGTATGGATCATGACCATCATGCCGCCGGAGAAGATACCAGCGGCACCTATCCCAGCAATAGCACGACCAATGATGAGAGCGATAGAGTTAGGAGCAGTGCTGCAGACAAGAGAGCCAAGCTCGAACAAGCTGACAGAGATCAGGAACACCCATTTCGTCGAGTAAAACTTGTAGATTCGACCGTAAAGTAGCTGGGCGGAGCAGCCGGTGAGCATGTATGCGCTGGCATACCAGCCGACGTCGTCGAGAGAATTGAATTGATCCGTGATACGAGGGATTGCGGTTGCGAGAATTGTTCGGTCCTGTAAGATGGGGTCGGTCGGCGGGATATTCAGGTGGTGGAGAGTATGGTATGATTCACTACTTACCAATGCTACAAGGAAGAACGCCAGCCAGACTGAAGCCATAATCAATACGACTGACATACCACTGGGGTATTCTGTTCCATCCTCTGTAGACGATCCTTGAGGAGGTGATGGCTCAGCGTCGACTCTCTCGGCATCACTTGGTATGTTGACCACGCTTGAAGCAGTCTGAGCAAATCCATCGTCTGGAGACGCCATGACTGGGCCGGGCATGGAAGGACGGAGTTTCATGTAATGCTGGGGATGAAGGGGACTTGCCTGAAACTGAGGAGCAGAGCGGAAAGCATGGCTTGAAGAAGGAGCACATTCTTATAGACCTTCTGAGCCTTTGAGACCTACAGAGGCTCGGTGAATAGAAATGGAGTCGGAAATAGGGAGTGTCTCAGGACAGCTATTTCGAGTACAGTAGATCGGGTAGCTCTCACATCTACCCGAGATAGCTGTCCTGAGGCACTCCCCGGAAATAGATCATCCGAGCTCTAGGACGCGCAGCTTTTCTCACCTCAAATGTTCGTTCCTCATACAGCAAGTCCATCACTTTCGTAATGTCGTACAGCGGCATCTGCTGGAAGTATTAATGGCGAGGATGTGAGAAGATTGTCTCGACACGCCATCGCAGTCGCACAACGATGTCAACTTCCACCCCAGCCGCGGCTGACTCATCAACAACGTCTCCAGCACGACCACTGCAAACCCCTCGAAAACATCCCTGTACCCCATGTCAACATCGAAAGGTCAAATGTGATAGAAACGATCCGTGTTCCAATTGCGCCAGGCTTCGTGTGGAATGTGTCCCGCCGAATACAGACCTACCTCGAAAGCGCAAAAAGAGATTTGCTGAAGGTGTACTACTTGCACGCCTGCGAAGATATGAAGCCTATTTCAAAGACAATGGGCTCGATCCCGAGGACATCGACCATGGTGCCACGGATCCGGCTCCTGAAAAGGGCTCGAACGAGGCTATCACACGCTATGCAACACCATCAGTCTTTGGCGCGCTGTCTCCCAAGTCCTTGAAGAACGGCAGTCTCCTGAATGACCGATATCGTGAAACAGAAGAGAATCTCCAAGGCTCTTCTGACGATGATTCGTTCGAGGCGCCCATGACAAAATCATTCGATAGTCGAAAGACCGCAGCCGATGGTTATGATATTGTCTTCGAAGAGCATGGCAAACAAGGCTTAGCTACCTTTCATCCTGCGCCGTTACATATCTTCAGATTGTGGCAGATCTTTATCAACAACGTTGATCCTTTGGTCAAAGTTCTTCATGCACCAACCGTTCAACAACAGATTCTCGATGCCTCTGCGGATTTCAGCCTGGTTCCAGCAAATGTGGAAGCCTTGATGTTCGCTATATACTCCATGGCGATTGCATCAATCACGACTGAAGAATGCAATGCCTTCTTCGGAAGTGACAGAGAATCTCTTCTGGTGCAGTACCATGCAGGAGCGCGGCAAGCTCTGACCAATGCGGGTCTACTGGGATCCTCTGATCTCGTTACCCTACAAGCATTTATCTTATACCTGGTAGGTAAATCATACGAGTTTCTAGCACCTGTTGCCCTCCCTCTCCAACCTATTAACCATCCCATTCTACACCTGTTGCCCTCCCTCCCCAACGCCTGTTACCCTCCCATTCCACCCCTAGTATCCCATGCTGACATTGCCTGTGGTTGGATATAGCTATCAAACTGCCAGGGTGCTTCCGATCCACGCTCTCTTTTCTGCCAGACTGGTATAGCCATGCGTATCGCCCAAAGGATGGACCTCAACAACGATGGCAAGAGACTCGGACTTACCCCTTTCGAGGCCGAAATGCGTCGACGGCTATGGTGGCAGCTCTTACTTATCGACAATCGGGTCGCCGAGATCTCTGGTTCCCCTCCACCTTCTTACTCTTGGAGCGCGAAACCTCCGGGCAACGTGAATGACAACGACCTCTTCGCAGGAATGAGAGATAGCCTCCTCGAATCTGAAAGGTTGACTGAGATGATGTTTGTCCTGCTACGATGCGAGATCTTCGAATTCACCAGAAACCAAGCGACATTGGAATCGCCAACGAGCACGAAAGACAAGGCTATCGATGCCTTTGAGTGCCACCTTGAAAGCAAGTATGTCCAGCACTGTAACCCATTGGCTCCGTTACACTCTTTCTCGAGTCTGCTGGCGCGATTGGAAGTATGGAAACTACGCTCAGGACTGTTCGATCCGCGAGGGCTATCAGGTTCTCGACGTCAATTGCCTCCAAATGAGCAAGACAGGGTATTTTCCGCCAGCTTGAGGGTGATGGAACTCCATAACACGATGCTTGCCACGGAAAGTATCCAGAAATTCGTGTGGTATGCCTTGACGAATCCCCCGGTTCCAGCCTATCTTTACTTGTTATGCGGTTTGCGTACAACAACAAGCGGCGAATTGGCCGACAGAGCCTGGACTCAGCTTGCTCAGCACTCGGAAAATCGGAAGAAGCACAACTCGTGAGACTATGCCCAGAAATCCAGCCCGTTGCGTCTTGCTATTGCTAAACTGCTTCTCAAGGCATGGGAAGCCCGTGAGGCAGCGAGGTCGCCTCTCCAGCCACAATTGCCAGTCCCACGATTCATCTCCGACTTGCTTGATCTACTGGCTCCCAGGATGCCGCCAATCCTATTCGATGGTAGTGGTGCAGATCCGTTTAAAACATGTGATGCTTTGAATACTAGTGCGCTGCCGAGCCTGGAATCGGGAGATGATGACTTTTCTTTGCCAGACTTTCCACTCTATGAGTTGGAATGGCCAGCATATAACAACTTCATGCAAGGAGAGGTACCGTCCCATGCTGGCGAGACCCAGTCCTTCGATTATGGTTCCGGGAGCACCTGATCAACAACGAGGCTGATTATCATTACCGACTGGACTTGCTGATACGAACGAAGAGGTGACATGCAGAGGACTTGGCCGACATGTTTAGTGTTTCACGAAGGGCCGGAAAGCGTGAGCTATCCTGGTAGACGATGAATGAGTTCCGGACCTGATACATCGGAAAAGAGCATGCGCATAAGTCCAACGAACCCGCCATAGAGGCGGCTTGCAAACAGCTTAAAGCATATGTGTGCACGTTCCTCCTGCATCCACTCAGGTTTCGGACGAGGAAGTCCTCCTTCTCCAAAAGCCCCCTCGAGCTGATGCCGGCCAACTTCCACAATGTAATCGAAAATCGAAAGCTCGCGGAGTTGAGTAGATTCATTAACGAGCAACGGTTATAGCTTGCGGCATTCGTCATTGCTCCACCGTTTCCAATTCAGCCTTGTCTCGTCAGAAAAGATCCACAGATTGTCATCTAACATGACTCACATCCGTCAAAAGCGTCGGCACAGCCAAACTAATCCGGTAATGCTTGATCTGAGAAGGTTGCATGAGCATCATACTCGAGCAGAAAATGGCGACCTAACCGACCTGAACCTTCCATCTCTCGCCAAACTTCTTCCTTAAAAGTCTTTCCAACTTTTTCATATCTATGTAACGATGCTCGAGGATCTGACTTTTGAGCTCGCTACCAGCCAAAGTGTCGCTCTCATTGCCTGCTAAGACCGTTGAGGAGGTAGACCTGCTGTCCATTCTGCGTCGCGCAAATCCTGGTAAGTATCATCAATCGCAAGGTTTTGAAAGCCACCACTTAGAATCTACTACTGTAAGGATGTCCTGCAACGAGAATTTCAGTTGGTGAGATAGGAAGAAGGGTAGCTGCTCTGGAGACCGCAAAATCTGGCCACAGGGACGGGAATCATTGCTGCGTAGAAAGGCGCGGTATGTCGCTGTAATGACAAGAGTGCTACGATGCACCAGAATGTATACCTAGACACTGCCATACACAGCTAGCAACGTGGCTGAGTTGATCGTCTGTTTACCCTTGCGCGGGGTTCCCTGGTCTTACGACTGGCAGGCATTACAGTTGAAGCGACGTGGGGCTGATTCTGCCGTTCAGCGTCGAATGCAAATGCAAATAGAGAGTTACTTAGTCCTGCATTGCCGACGCTCATTAGGCCACACTGGTTGGTATGGCGTTGCTGAAGCGTCTGTCTGAGGTGCCCAAAACCGTCTTGGATAGCAGGCTAGATGAGATATTGGGCAGACCTGTTGTACTTTACAGTACGGGGACCTGAACCTAGTTTTTCTCTTACAGGAGATCATTGTCAGCCCAGTGAGGCTGATGGTGACCGTGACCCTTCGTCCAGACACGTGCGCTTTCGCAAGCGCTTGAGAACATCATGGATCACATTGTGGTTGCAATTGTGTTACTCACGACCACTCCTGTGGTCATGTCATCCTACCTTCAAGCTTATCCAATACTGCCAGAGCCTGTCACATGGTGTAAATCCAAAAGAACTGCATGAGAGTAAGGCAGCCCCATTGCGGAACATGGGCAGGCAGTCAGGACTGCGCCATGCTTAACAAGGGGATGTTCTGCGTCCACTCGATTTGGTTCCGCGGGTGGCCATCTTCCAGGCACTCTTGGCTCATATTACACCGTTATTCTCTTTTCAGCCTCGTGTCTTCTACTCATGGCAATCTAGCTACTCCCAGAATCTTCGTTGGTGCAGTGAGCTGGATCATGTCAAGATTGATGAATTCTGATATACATCCATTCCGGTCATGAAGACTTCAAAGCATTTCGAACGCATGCTATACCACGACTCGAGCATATCGGAGTATGTCGAGGTCCGACAGAGGTCGCCCTTCGTGACGGACCCTTTACAGTCACATCTGGACACTTGTGCTGTTGACTCGTTGGTAGGCAAACTCGAGCATGGGCCGGAAATCAACAACAGAATCGCACCAGCACTGGAGTCTTTTGCAGATGCCTGGACGGAGAGACTAGATCGCCCAGACCAAGTGCAGCGGTTTGTAAAGGTAAGCGAGCTTACGACGTAACTCAAACAGCATTGCTCACCTCTTACACGGAATACGATCGGGCAGGACCGTATCTTGTAGGGACATCGTCTCATGCCCAGCGAGTCATGCTGCTAACATCTCAGTCTCATTCGCCAAAAGAACTCTTACAGCCGCCTCAGCATCACAAGGTCATTGTTCGAATCTTTGGTCCTGGAATGCAACATCTTTCCTCAATTCATAGAATTCGTGCTATGTTTTGGGGCAAAGCATTTCGAATCAGAAATTGGGCCGCCCCACCTGCTCTTCAGGCCTCTGGTAGTCGGCGGTGCAGGCAGCTTTTCGGACGGATATGGTGAGTTGTCAGCACCGTCTATCAGTCCTAATTTTCATAATTTGCAGAATGCGCCTATGTTTTGCGCTTAGTCGAGTTGAACAGGCGTGGGGACGAAGGGAGACCTTGGTCCATGCGCCAGTTTGCAGTCCATCAGCGATACGTCACAAGCAGCAATACGTCGACATGGACATATATCGCATTGACCAAACGATGTGAAGTGCGTCTCAAGGGTTATCTTGGCGGTGTCGATGGAGGAGGCATCAGCAACCCATTCGAAATTCATCTCTTGCTGCTAGACATGGCTGTAGCCAACTGGCGGCCGTATCTGGTTTGGCTGACCGCCGAAATCAATGAGCGGGTATGTCATAAACACTGGCCCCTTCAGTTCTGACCGATCGCAGGCAGACAAAGTGATCGTATCCTCAGTGGAAGGCGACAGCTTGGTCCCAATGGCGGACTTCAATGAGCGGCAGCGACTCAAGCAACTCGAGGATGATATCGTCGACATGCAGCTCATGCTGGATTCAACATTAGATTCTGTCGAAGCAATGCTCGTCAGCTATACTGAGAAATTCATGAAAACTCGCATACAGGGTCAGAGTCAATCCGACCTGCTCAGCCAGGATTTGATCATAGGGACTTTGCATGAGAAGAGGGGAGAAGTCAACCTGCTGAGGACCAAGGTTACGGCACTGCGTACCAAGCTTGCGGGAACAACAGAACTGGTACGTTAACATGGCTGAAGGTTGGTATGTCAAGCAACTAACCAATCAAGGTCTCAACCTTACTCACACTCAGCAACGAACACAGTCTGAAGACTTTGGCAGAGGAATCTAAGGCTGAAAACGCGACCATGAGAGCCATTAGCGAGAGAGGCTTTCGCGATGCGGTTGCTGTCAAAGTGTTGACAATCGTCACCCTTGTCTACCTTCCGACGACTGTGGTTGCTGCAAGTCAAGTCCCGTCTCTATCTCTGTCTGCCTCGCTGACGAGGTGTAGAATTTCTTTTCCACGCAATTCGTGTCTCAAGTCGCCGATAACGACGGACAGAATCGCCACTTGGTAATTGCATCCAATTGGTGGATTCTCGTCGTAGCCTCGGTACCTCTCACTGCACTCACGCTGTACATATGGTGGGTATGGGTGCAAAAGCAGGTCGACGGGACTTGTCCTAGATGGTGTCGTGTGTTGTTGTTGGCCATGCAACGCAATCGGAACCTCGTAACGAGGGAATATGGCCGAGGTGGACGTCAGGCTAATGGCAGCTCATTTCAGCTGAATCATGACGTGGAGTTATGAAGATCAAGATGAGGCAGAGAACTTTTATATGCAAGCGGACCAAGAAAATGTCTCGAATCGGTGCAGAATAGGAGACTCTGAGCGAGACGCTGGTTGACGAGGGCAGCACACTCTACGGAGTTCGAGTACCGAGCACCCCTACCATTGCTCCTGACTTTAAGGAGCAGCTAATGAATGTGTGTATGAAAACCGCAGTTTACAGCCGTATTGTCGTGTTGATTCTTCGGCTAAGCCGCGCCACTATCGCATGGCGCTAATGCACAGTTCCCTGCCCCTCGTCCGGATTCCATTAGTGCTTTGACTTCTTTCGTATCACCTGGTACTGGTTTCATTTGCCGCTGAGTCTCCTCCCATGTACGCAGCTTGCTTGACTTTACGCACGTCCGCAATAGGACACTGCCCGGTCGTAGCCGCTGAACTCATGGTAGGCTCCTGTTGCCCTCAGTATACGAGCTAATGTAGCTCGCAGCCCACTGCAAGAATGCACGACCTGAGAGTGGAGCTTGGGGCCAGAGACGAGTCTGCTGTGAGCCTAGCCTGCCTAGGCCACTCGAGGAAGTTGTTTGGTTGCATGCAGCTGCAGAGCCTCGCAGCCCGTGCGACTTGCTGTGAAACAGAACCAATGCCGAGACAGCCGATCACACAGCCTCTGCTAAGGCACTCGGGACCTTTGATTATCGAAGAATTGTGAGTAACTGCGTACTGTTATCCTCCCGACGACAGTTCGAAGCGCTGTCGACAAGCAACACCAAAGCCAGGCACGCCGACACTGCGGATCGTGCTGTACATAGTGAGAAGTCAGTCGAACATCTCCAATATCTTTCGCAAAGCCAGTGCTTGGACAGACCTTGACCACTGGTATCGTCGCAAGCTCGTCAAAATTGAAAGCGAACCGCACATATAAGCTATGCAGCATGCAGGAAGTGCGAATCCGCCTCTCGAAACCATAATCCGCACACCAGGAGAGGATTTTGGTCCAACAAGAACCCACCTTTCGCACGGAGAGGTGCCTCACGGGTCATCCACCGATGAGCTTGCCAAACACGTGTCAGGCTTACGTCCCAATATTCAGCCGAAGGAGGACGGAGTGCCTCTTATGCTACTCAAGATGGCTCAAGCGAGCTTATGGGATTCTAACGACGACGACGACGACGACGACGAATTCAAAGTCCCCTGGTCCGACATACTCGATGTTTCGTGCGAAATGGAACTCAGCCTCAATGGCCAGCCGTCCCAATTGCTGGCGGAGAAGGTCAAGGTTCAGTGGAACAAGTCAGGGGCTTGGGACATACTTGACAGCAAAGCTTGGGAGTGGTTGACTGAACAGGGTATCCCCGAGAACGATGCATGGCATACTACGGTCCTTCGATATGGATATTTCAAAATAATAGGGAGAAAGCATGAAAGCCTGCCGCGAAAGCTCTCTCTCAGAGAACATCTCCCCGAAGTCTTCGTTGTTGAAGTGTGCCGCTTCATCAGCGAGCATCTTCGTGAGACATTTAAGCTGCGCGTTCGTTGGGATTACGAATCAGTAGCAATCGCCCAGGTCAAAGAAGAAGAGTATCAAAGCACCATCAGAAATGAGCTCTCCGAGAAGTATAAGGTCAACTTCAGGGGTCAGAAATTCTTCCCTCGTCATGCGCTGGGTCACATCCTCCCTGAATACGCGGCACTAATTATCCTTGAGCAAGACAGAAGTCTCAACCTTAACAATGAGGAGATGGAAAGGTTTCGAATGCGACTGAGAGAGTGCAACAGATTGCTAGTGCTCTGCATCTGGAAAAGATTGAGCATGAAAATGTTGAAGTCCGTTCTTGACGCCAATCCTGAACTCAATGATGTTCACTTATTGACGCAAGGGATGCATGGCATCTCCCATGGCGCCCTCAATCCTCGATCGAGCGACTGGAAGGACTTTATCGAGGCATTGGCCGCGTTTCGTCCTTATCGATTTCCATCATCCAACGGTACCGTCAACTCACTGTTCGATGAAGGCGAGTGCGTGATTCCCAAGGACGTGGTTGTGCCTATTTGCCACGAAAAGGAGGAAGAGACTATTGTTGGAGAGGGTTCTTTTAGCAGAGTTCTAGCTGTGAAGCTTGACCCGTCGTACCATGTCTACACACAGGTTGAACAAATCACCCTAATCTGTTGAAAAGTATTAATCACATACATAGGACCGGGGTCAACTTTTCGCCCTCAAACGCTTTACATCGCAGCCGTCAAAACGGGCGGAGCACTTTGCGCGTGAGAGGAAAGTCCTAGCGAAGCTTGACCTAGCCCCACGACACCGAAATCTCGTCGCTCCCTACGCCGCCTGGAGCCAAGGCTCCGAGTTTTATATACTCTTTCCACTGGCTACTGGCAATCTGGAAACATTCATGAACTATTTGCCATGTCTGAGGACTGCTCAGGAACCGAGATACAGACTGCGATTCGACCCGAACTGTATGCCATACGATGAGAATACAAAGCTGCCCATTCTTGACTACAAATTCGTGAAATGGCTCTTCACTGAACTGCAGGGTCTCGCAGAAGCTTTGGACCACATTCATCATCTCGCAAGCTATCACCACGACATCAAACCCGATAACATTCTTATGTTTGTCGACGACAAGTCAAGCTACGGCACAATGAAGTTTGGTGATTTTGGTGCGGGAAAGGTGATGGAAACGTACCCGGACCTTTATACCAAATCTCCCGTATTTACCGAGAAGCAGAGGGGAGCGATTGCTTTTGCCTCACCGGATCTCTATTGCGACGGTAAAGTCGCAGCAGAAGCTGACATATGGTCTTTAGGTTGCGTGTTCCTGGAAATCCTCCTTTGGTGCTTAGAGCCGCGCAGCGTGGCGATAAAAGGCTTTGCTACAGAGAGAGCAGAGGAGCAATCGGGATTGAATTACAACCCCAATATGCAAGTGGATCAGTATTGGAAAGTCGATAAGACTGCCAGAGCCGTCCTCAAAGAATCCGTCAAAAAGAAGTTCAAGGGCCTGGAGAAGCTTTGCAAACCTTGGAACATGGACGCATTCAGATACATCCTTCGTTCGACGGAACAAATGATGTCTACAGACAGCAGCAAGCGGGTCGCATCGAGCAAACTCCTAATCGAGATGAGGTTTCAACGCAATATTGCGATGGCAAATCTGTGGAAAAGCCCTAATTTCTACTGTGGTCAAGTCAACGAGTCGAAAGTGAGAAACAACATATCAGTGAGGTTTAGATCGCCTTCACCTCAGCCGCTTGACTCTCCCCAGCAGAGGTTGACTACTGTGGAAAAAAGAGTCTATGAAGACCTAATAAATACCGACGGGATGTGGCAGAGGCTTGTCACTACAACAGGCGCGAGCGATGATATCTTGGCCGAAATCAAGCCTCCAGATGTATCCACACGCCACGAAGTCGACCATGGTGCGGCCGCCTTCCCGGCCATACGCGGACGGTCGATATCGAGTCAACGAGCAGCAGCAATCCTGCGACGCAACCTGTCCGAGCCGCGCTCAAATGGCTTGTCGTTGCGATCTATGGTTCGAAAAGGAGGATACCTTTGATACACATTATGATGTAGCTGTAGACTCCCTGCAATATCAATCTGTGCAACAGGGCTAACCCTCGGTATTGACCAATACTAAGCGGAGGCATGCTACGCGTCCAGCCCTCCAGTACACTTTGTGAATGTGTCCCATACATAGCCACAAGCCTGTACTTAGTGCCTTGTAAGACTACCTGTGACCAAACTCGATGAGTCGAAGCGAGCAACTCAGGAGGCGGTTCCGGTGGGTCGACTGTCGCAAATGCAAGCATGCCCAGAGCACATGCCATAGTCACTCACAGTTGCTCAACTCTCGTTGTTCCATCCTCTATTGCGGACAAATGACAGATCTTATGAACAGCAGCTCTTAAGCACACCAAGTGACATACACAGAGAGACAATTGAAACCCCCCACTTTCAAGCAAGATGCCTTCAATGGTTACCACGCAGGTGAAAAACACGGCCATTTCGAGGACAAAACTCAGAAGGTGGTTGGCGAGGGAATTTCTCAGTGTCCGTTGTTCATTCCAGGTGGGTATAGTTACTATGGTACCTTCGAGGCTGAGTAGCACCACAAGCCGTGGACTCATGTTCAAATGCTAGCTGTTCTAACATCATTCTGATGGTTCAGACCAAAGGCGGTATATGGTTCATCACCGCGCCTAGAGCCATAACTGAGGTTAGTTTGACAGAGGGAGGCCAAGTCTCGGTCAATCTTTCTGGGGTCATGAGCTGACACGGGTTTGCATCAGGCTGATCAAGACAAGTTCACGGATTGGAACAACTGATGAGGCAACATCGTGGCATTGAAAGCGATGGGCTGTACAAAGGGCATGGTCATCACATGCGCCACCAGAAGTTGGGCGCTTGAAACGTTGAACACAGCATAGCATATGACTTGCACATTGGAATCTGGGAGTAATGAAGTCGATTGGCCCGAGAATAGGCGCATGTATTCAACGACTTTGGGAAGACAGTACATGACAAGCAGCCTTCGAGCATAGTTGCGGCCATTTAGATACGTAGATCTCAGCCCTTCGAGTGAATACCTGGTAGAACGCGCTTCAGATGTCTGGGGACCTCACCTGCTGCGGCTATCCACACCTTTCCATGCAGTCATATGAGCATCCAGATCTGTCAACAAACAAAGACACAGCGACGGAAGCAATCATAATGGTGACATTGGTGGGCAGGACTCGCTATACTGTTTCATGCAGTAGTCACCTTCGCCTTCCCACTGGTGCCGTTCATCTTCTTCGTGCCAGCCGCCTTCTTGCCTGGTTTCCGCTCGACTGTGCCTGCGGCCTTCTCGACTGCGGCCTCCACCTTGTCCTTGATCGTGGGCTTGTTCTTCTTGGCAGCAGGAGCACGTTTCTTGGTCACGCCGCCTGTAGCCTTTGCTTTGGTCTTGGGTGTGCCAGTCGTGTTGCGCTTGCGCGTAGGTTCGGTAGAGACGGTCTCGAAGACTCGGGGTTTGGCATTGCCGGTCGCGCCACGTGTTTGGGCCATTTCGGCGATATTTGAAGTAGTTGGTATCTGTGATAAGAATCTGAGAGATCAGAGATGGATGATATTCTGGAAATAGCGCAAGGTCAGCTTGTGTGCTTGACGTAGATGTTGGCGGGGTCTCCAGGGAGGTGATGGGGTAAGATAGGCACACAGTTCGGCGGAAATTGCCCTTTGACAGATGAGTCGGTGGGAGATGCAAGTTTATATAGTCGCGACAGAGAGTGACTCGTGGAATTGACCAAAAACAGGTTGTGTGAGGTGATGGGCAGGCAGCATAGGGAGTTGTGGTGCCCAACAGCAAAGCAGATAAGGATTGCAAAGGAAATGTACGTACCTTGTGATCTGATTGTCGCAAACTTTCCACAACGCGTCGACTGGTCAAGTACAGCTATGCGACCAATTTGCAGGGCAAATTATAGCAATATGAGGCGTAGTGGTGGAATGGTGGGTTCAAATGTTGAGGTGGTTGAGGTGATCGGGGTGGGCGGGAGTTGGGCTTTATAAGTTGCGAGGACAACCCGGATCGTGATCGGCCTTGCTGAAACCAACAACACAACACCACGCTTTATCCATCAAATGTCCCAACTTTTGTCGACGTCGGTGTCTTGTTTCGGATTCTTCCGCAAAGTCTTGCTGGCTGGCATTCCTTGACTTTGGATTCATTCCATACAATAGGCCATGAACAGCAACTGTACCGTGGCTTTGCAAGCGCCACGTCTCAATGGGCGCTTCCCAGGTCGACACACGCCAGTGCAAATTGCGCCATTACCGCGTAGGGACTTGCGCCATGCAACAACATGACTATTTGGGTTGATTTCAGTCGTACCAGTCTTTCAATGCTCGGTCAGTCTGTACTGGACCACCAGCGAGCTGCAATGCATTTCGAACCTCCCATTCGAATTCGGCAAGAGCTCTCAACTCAGAGCCGACAAAGAGCAAGCCTATGAGCCCGTCCACAGTTCCAGCCATGAGTCCGAGACTGCTCAACAAGATCAATATGAAAGAAACATAGTTAGGTGACCACCAGACTGCAACGAAACAGCCAATCGAGACAAGAGCGGAACCAAGGAAATGTAAACACCTCCAGCGGCGCTGCTTCCTTTCCCGAAGATTGTACTTGTGTATCATGGCAAGTATGTCGTTGTAGAAGTCCTTTCCAACGTACTGGTATGTCGGCTGTTTGGATAACACAGTGTCGAAATCCTTGTCATCGAAATCGGCCAACTCTTCTTTTGGATCGTTTGTGCTTGCATAGTGAAGGGCCGCATGTACCTCGACCCCTACTGGCGTTGGTGGATGTGCCCGAGATCTCTCTATTGTTGCGTGCACAGCGAAGTGGTCACTCAAAGAACACAGCAACTCTGGATGTCTTTCGGTGAATACCACTTTCACGTCAGCGACTTTCCATCCCTGTCCAATGCCGCTAAAGAAGATGTAGTCCAGCCGGTACGAATTGGGATCGGCATCAGTCCCTTCAATGTGCCTGTCTGTACCTTTCTCCAGCCGTTTCTGGTCTTCCTGGCTCCAGCGCCAGGTATTGAGTACAGAATCACAGGTATGGCCATGATCTCGCAGACAGCTCTCCACATCTGAGACGGCAACCTCGTTCATCCTTTTTCTGCGCTCGATCTCGGGAGGATGGTTACTCTTCCCAACACTGCTGCCTGGTTTGGCGACTCTCCATACGTCTTTGACGCCTCCGCGGCTTTCAATAAGAACATGGGCGAAGCTCAAAGGGACCATATTGAAATCTCCCAATCCCAAAACCAGACTGCCTCGCTGTGACGCAGCACGCATCAGTTTTGCGATCTCCCATGCCTGTGCCGTACGATGACATATGTAGCTGTCGTTTGGTTCCCTCTCGTAAGGAGCATGTAGATGGGTATTGAAGACTTCGACATGTTTGCCATCCGGCAACTGAATTGTAGCACATGCCACGCCTTTCCCGACGTACCAGTCACCTCTAAAGAAGGCTGTTGGGCGACCATTAAGTGGGTATCGAAACATTGAGGAGTCTATGATCGGCCAGCGACTGAAATAGGCCAGACCTCCTCCAAACGTGCCCGAATGGTAGAATTTGGCATATGGAAGTGAGTGTTGGGTGCGTTCTCGAATCGCCAAGTAATCGCCGAATGTCCAGCATTCTTGTAGGCCAACAATATCGAGTTGTGGTGAGTAGCTGGCAATGCGGTTGCCAATTTCGGACAATCGTTCCGTACGGTACTTTGAGAGAAACTTAAGTCCCCAGCAGTTCAGGGTCAGTACGTTGATGGTTGGAGGTGCTGCTGTATCATTTTGAGAGCGGCTGACCGCGTTCGACTGAGAGCCCATGTTGAGTATACAATTGCCCTGCTGTGGAATTATAGTATTGGAATGTACCTGCCAAGCTCGCCTGAGATCGACGCTTTTACAGGTACAAAAGTCAAAACTTGTAGTACAAAGTCCAGAAGGCCGTCAACGCGTAGCTAAGAAGAACAAGAGCTAAAGGAATGGCATTGAAAAGCAAGAGAGGAGTGTCTTGAGTACAGACACATGATTGAGAATTGGGGGATAAAGAGAGTAGAAAGGACATTCCTAGAATTGAATGAAAGATTTCGAGGTGAAGATGATGACGGCTGGAAAGTCGGAGGAATGAATGACATAATACTCCGATATACCATGCCGCTTTACACTTCGGGGCAAGGCTGTGGCCCCCTCGATTTGGCCTATGCTTGCTTCCCGAAACCCGTGACAGAAATGGATGCAATGTGAGAGGATGCACGAACGCTCTCCAGCTTGATCTTTTGGGTGCTTGGATCCCAAAAGACACGTACACTCAGTATATAACATCATCTTCCTGGCCTCGCTCAAGCTCTTCTCCACCATGATCATCATCCTTACTGACAGGTCTAGGGGCGATATCTTCAGATTCTTGCTTCGGCTCTGTTCCCGGGACCGAAATCTGGACGTCTTCAGTCGTATTCGAAGTATGTGGGTTCTCTCCAGGCTGCTGTTCGTGTCTTCCTGAGACCATCTGGCTGTCAGGATCGTTGTCGCCTTGATCTTCCTGCGCATGATCCGTTTGATGGGACTGGCCGTTGCTCATTTCCGTGTCCTGATCTCGCCGAGTTGCTGGACTTCCGGACTCCGTTGGCACATCTGGTTGTCCACGAGATCTCTTCGCTTCGGACTCGTCCGTTTCCCGACGGATGATATCCTCGGCTTCTTCGATCTGGCGTTTGATAGTATCTTCTTCCTTCTCGCGCATTTCCCAAGGCTTATAATACTGTTCCGAAAAGATTAGTCTGGCTCTCTCGGGTAGGAATGTCTCTACACTTACCAGCCTTGGTTCCACGTTCGTCCGCAAGAACCGGGCAGTTGCTCTTAGATTTCTATGCCGAATCTTCATACCCTCCTCATCCCATCGCAGCTGCTCACTTCGACGGACGCGATCTAGCTCTTCCTTCTTTGTTCGCGCAAGCTCGGCCACCTCCTCATTTTCCCGCTTCAGTCGCTCCCTTTGCCTGTTCTCGATCTCGTCACGCCGCGAGTTGCGTGCGGCGCTCGTGGACGCTGTGGCCGATTTCATCGGCCGCGAGGAACCCCCTAAAGTCCCTAACAAAGCGCCGAACAGGCGTCGATTGCGGGACTTGTCTTGTTCAACGGGCTGGGAAGACTTGCGACGGCTGGCCTCGGGCTCGCGTGGAGGGGACATCGCCTCCGCGCCATTTCGAGTTGCGGGGGAGCGATCGGTACGTGACGACGGAGGCGGAGAGTTTGCGACGTCGTGCGCAACATGCGCATCGAGTCGTGGCCGTTTATGCGATTCTGGGGATAGAGAGGCTGAAGATTGCCGACGTTTGAGCGACGCAGATTGATCTGATGATCCATTGGAAAATTGTGGTTCCTCAGGAATTACCACGGCGGAGGAGATCATTTTCAGACCACCTCTGAATGTTGTGAGATGTAAGGGTTGTCACCTGGATGTGCTTTGCATTTCGTATGTTTAAGGCTGGATACATCGGCATACAACTTGTCGGGGTTGAAGGAAAACTCCGGGCTGTAGCACGTGCCTAGTACTTTTCTGCGGAGAAACTTCAGATCGCATCCATCTTCTTCCACCACGATTACATTCCACTCATCTGCATTATAACTCCTTTTGCAGACGCAACAGTCTCCGCAACATCATCATCCAAGACACGCACAAGAACCCATCTACCTCCTTGCTCGACCACATTATCCTCATCTCAAAATGTCTCGCCATCATCCCGATCTCGTCATGTGCCGCAAAGCACCAGGCATCTCCCTCGGCCGTCTCTGCGACAAGTGCGATGGCAAATGTCCCGTATGTGACTCTTACGTCCGACCTACCACCCTAGCCCGCATCTGCGACGAGTGCGCATTCGGCAACTACCAAAACAAATGCATCGTCTGCGGCGGCGAAGGAATCAGTGATGCCTTCTACTGTTTCGAATGTACGAGGTTAGAGAAAGACCGGGACGGGTGTCCGAAGATTATCAATCTGGGTTCATCGAGGACGGATCTGTTTTACCAGAAGAAGAATTTCAGGAATCAGCAACAGTATTAGAAGCGTAAACGACATTCTTGAAGTTTCTGTGCGGTGCTGTCGCGTTTTGGTCGTCTGAACGCTGGCTAGGCCCGTATGGTGAGGAATCCCCACCGCAGAGACAATCAGAGTGTCTCTGTCCGAGATGGGCGTCTGGTAAAAAGACCTGACTGGGGCTCCGAAACCTCTGATGAGGGAAAATGTCCCGCCCCGTCCGCTGGTCGGTTTGCGATCATGAAGCGGACGCCATACGTGGAATTTGCTCGATCGCTACAACATGGGAGAGATCAAGTCCGATCGAACACCAGGCATCGTCCTCAGGCGCCTCACAACAAACCATAGCAGGGTGTCCTGTTGGAGTGGCTCGACGTTCGAAGACTTAAACCGCTGGCCATTCTGGAGAAATGTCTATGGAACTACGGCTTGATGAGAACCAAACATTTGAATGAATGCGGGAGCTGGTCCGATTGTTGTAGAAAGAGGTGCAGAGCGCGCTGCCAGAGGGCGAGATCCCATCTAGTGTGTTGTCCGACATTCCAAGGAGGCGGAAGAAGATGTGCAACAGGTAGCAATACAACATAGAAAGCCGCAGTGCATATTCTGGCTATGCATTCAATGCATTCTTTTCTCCAGCTCCCATGAAATCCTTTTTCCTTCGCATACCTGCAAATCCCCATCGTCGCTATGTGTGATCATCGTGCTCGATTCTAGCCAGGCCAACATACGCTTGGAAACTAGCTCGTCTCTACTCGTTCACTGTATTAATGTCACAACTCTACCGCCCTCCCGGCCTCTTCGGCCTAGCAAACCCTCCTCTAGGCGTCGCCGTGCCCGACCCAGGCGCCGACTCAGCATCGCCATCACCCTCCGCACCCACCCCTCCAGCATCAGACAAGCTCTTAACCTCCTCCTCGATCCTCTCTCCACCAAGCTCGTCCGGCCCCCCAGCCTCCAATCGTTTCAGCACCTTCACGCCCTCCGTCTCTGCCACATGTAACAACCCCCTCCTCGAACTAGCATAAACCATCCTTTCCTTGACCTTACTCGTCCCCGGGCAAACGTAGAGGAACAACGCCCCATTCTCCACGCTGTAAAATGTATAACTCGGCCGATCAGACGGTATCAACCCTACCACCGCCCCAGCACTCACACCAGTCTTGCTGTCCGAGAGCGTCAACGTCTCCGTTGAGATCTCAATCCCCAATTGTACTACCGTCCCTGCACTAGCTCTGGATAACTCGGCTATCGCACTCTTCGCTTCATCCGTAATCTTCATCTGGATCCCTTTGCCGGCACTGCCCGCAGTACCAGATGTGTATTGCGCACCACTGCCGCCCTGGCCCATCAGGTCTCTACCCCGTGTGCCATGTCGTTCCTCTTCCTCGGCGCGCTTGACGGCTTGTAGTTCCCTCTCTTCCGTGCTCAAAAGTCCCGTATGCGCATGTCCTCCCGCAGCATTTGAAGTACTAGTGGTCGTGCCAGCACGCTCATGCCATTGCGCTGGATCAAGGATCTCTTCCCTTTCCGTCAGGAAGATTGTCTCGGCGAACTTCTCGGACCCTAGTTCGCGGACGAGTGTGGCCCGAGTCGATGCGAAGAGCGTCTTTTGCCGGACGGGAGCTCGTGAGGGAATGTATGTCACTGCAACGAGTTCGCCTTGAGATGGCGCTTTCCGGAGGAGCAGATATAGCGGCGTGGTTGGGGTGAGGAGCTCGTCGAGACTGGACAATGATTTCGAGAAGGTTGATGACGAAAAGGCGATCGACGGTAAAGGGGTCAGGGACTCGCTCGTGATATTTATGGGTAGGCAGAATTGCGAGTCGTCTGATGTAAAGGCTGTGAATGCATTGTGCAGGTCCGCGGACGCTGTTGAGCGGTCAGTCTTACGCCCCGGTACATGCGTCCGTGAAAGGTCGACTGCTCACCTGTTATCCCGGACTGCATCGTGTCAAGGCTTCTGCTGGGGTAGTGGTGTTGACGACGACCAGGAAGTCAAGTCTATCTCAATGGTACTGAGGGCGAGGTGTTGGCAAAGAGAGCGGATTCGGTGGTTTTGCTGCTTGCGGGCTTTGTAGCAGCTCCTATGTCCTGCAGCGTTCTCTTGTCCTTGTATTCCTCTGTACTGGTGGCTTCGGCTTTGAGCCGAGTGATTGAGAAGGAGTTCCAGCATTTATCTGCGGCGTGCAGGACCGCTGACGACTTGTGGGGTCCGTTGCCTAACAACGAAACGCGCTGCGCCCTTCACCTGCGTGTGCCCGACTGACAGTAGCAATGATACAAAGCTTCAAGACTTCTGCAAGACTAAGTGTTCTTCATTTGGAGGACTCACAGCCTGCGTATGATGCTGTCCTTGTACTCCCAACCCCGGAGCCGACTATGTACAATATAAAAAGCATGGTATCTGACGCAAACAAAAACCGATGCTTTTGTTTTGTCTCGCTCCAGAAAATGCGAACACGACATGTGCTCTCTGCTCCATGTCCTCATCACCTTTCACCATCTAGTCCCTCAGCTCGCGCGCAGTTCGGCCCTCATTCCTCATATTGCCCACCTCCAAAATTCAAGAAGTTGCTGTCCTCAATATGCTTCTTAAGGTACTCGTACACCGTGAAAGTCACCGCCTGACCAGGCGCCACTCGCATCACTCGGGGCGTAATGCCTTTATAAAACGCCCTCGGACCTTCCTGCCGGAACATATCCCTCGTTATAAGCGTGATTCTCTGGATGGCTGTCTGGCCTGGTTCCGCAGGCGTTTTTTGTAATCTCGTCTTGATGGTATCGATGGGCGCATTGGAGAAGGGACCCATGGCGCCAGAGATCAGCCCAATAATAGTCGTCTGCCAACTCGGCAGGTTCTTGCCCTCAAACTCTGGCTGCCATTTCTGCAGTGCCGATTTGAATTCCGTGTACGCCGTGAAATTGACAGCCTGGTTCGTCCCCTGTCGTAGCGCCGTCAACGATACACCACGGTATAGAGCGCCGATTCCCTCTTCTCGTACCACAGTCAACAGGGCGTGAGGTGCGCTTCGGTATTTAGGAACGTCGAGGGGGTCGGATAAACTGTGGTATTGTGCCTGCATGCGAATCTTGACCACTTCCATGGGTGTCACTACGGCCACGGCTTCTGTTACGCCAGCGCCCAATCCAGCTGTCATCAGGTTAGCATAGAGCCCAAGGTGTTTCGACATGGCGCAACGTACCTAGAAAGGTCGCCTGCGAGGTCACAACACCGTCCTTGTTTGCCAAAAACTGCTTGTACCACTCGTACGAGGTGAATCGAATGGCCATCTTCGGAACAATACCAGTGAGAACGGCGCCTAAGCCCTTGTAAAGACCAAATGCTGTCTCTTTCCTCACAATGTCTCGTCCCGTAGCAATAAAGCCTCGCTTCTTTGTTCCAGGTGTTCGTCCTCTTCTGGACAACTGCATTCTCACTTTGATCGTATCCAACGGATGACACACTAGGGCTTCCATCATGCCGGCACCTCCACCAGCGATCAGGTTGACAGCGGCGCTGGCTGGCTTCTTGCCCTTCTCGCCTTTCACGCTTTTCGCAGACATCTTGTACTCTGGCTGTAGCTTTCTCGATATTTCTCTTCGCGCACCAACTATACCAAACTTTGAAGCTCTCTGGTGGGAGACGATCGCAGAGGCAACGGGTGCCTCGTTCCCTCACAAGCTGATATGTGTGAGCGCAGCTTTGTAGGACCGCCTTGCAGGAGTATAGGAGTATAGGAAAACGTTGTAGGAAGAGACCACGGTCTATACTGGCACAGACTCGGGAGAAAGGAAACACTGCCTCAAGAGAGTATAACACTCAATGCTAAGTGAATGAAGAGGGGAGAGTAAAGACGATCAAAGCCAGAAAGGATCGTAAGCGAGTTTCTGAAAAACGACTGAGGGTGAGATCACACTTTTGAAGCGACAGAGTAACCAGTTTATGACTACCGACTCAACGGCCGATCCAGTCCGAAGAAAGTGTATGAGGGCACGCGTCTAGAATGAGTGGCATCTGGGAAGATTTTCTGGGCTGCATTGGGTCCCTTTCCGCCGAGGTACAATCTGAGTGGACGCCGACGTGCGGGATGCGCATCGTTCCTTTCTAGGTACAAGCAAGGCTAGAAGAAGCATGGACTGCCGGCAATGACTGCTGACCTGATTCGCAGTGGTGGGGTGTTCCTTGGCCACATTTTGACGCATGTGGAGGTTTCGAGCTTCGATTCTTCTTTCTTTGCTGGATCTTACGATGGGTTTGGGTTGCGGGGAACTGGGATTGAGAAAGGGAGAAAAAGAATGATGCAACTTCTGGCCAAGCATGTGACGAAGAGCCGCGGTAAAATTATTCCCATTCAACCCTCTGGGACCCAGCAATATCGCTCTCTCGCTTGCCATATTCTCTGACCTGTACAGCAATGTTGCTGCAAGATTAGAACCTCAATCTCGACATCTCGTTCCTTTTGGCCAGCTCTGAACTCTGTCTCCCACTTTGGCATCCCACGAGCCATTCCGAAGCGTAACCGAAAAGCCTGGAAGCAATTATGGCCAAGTCGAGCCTCTCCCGAGATCTCCCGACAACGGGGAAATGAGGTCTTGTCCACAATTGCGGTCTGGGGGTTCCGAGGGAGCGGAATCGGAGCCGATCGCATGTTGACTCACAGTGTATTCCGGTGGCTTTCATGTTCGGAGGCGACCCTGTACTTCAGCCTTCTCCTAAACATCACACGAAAATAGTTCATCCTAATATGTCCTCAATGTCGCACAAGCTGGTCATCTGTTCAGTGACCATAGTACGCGGAAGTAGTGCTGACTGTTCTGACCAGGTAAGACGTAGCCTTGCTACTAATCAGGTACCTTGGTACTGGTGGTGTATGTTCGCTGGAAGCCGCTCAATCACCGACTTCAGCATACGCAGCTCGCTGTAACAGCCAAGTCAGTTTTGTGCAATTCGCTGGCTGCAGATACTCGAGCAACAGAAAACGTTCGGTGATCGGCATGAACTCTTCCCAGGTGTATATCTCCAATTGTCGGGCAAATGCTTGAAAGTGCAGCGCAAACCATTCTTGATTTTCCACCAGTTCGCTCGCAACCGCTCCTAGCGCCGCAACCCAGAATAATAGAATCTTTTCGCACCGAGGAGGACATTGCTTGCCGTGGCTTCCCAAGATGCCTGCAAGCCGAGCTCGCAGCGGCTTCGCATCAATTGCTGCCCGTACCATGGGAGCACTGATAGCTCGCGAGTCTGGTGAGTGATTTGCGCCAGCGGGGACAAAAGCCAGCCATGCGATCAAGGCCAGTCTGACACAGTCCTGGAGCCTCCTGTATCGAAGGGATCGAAGTAGGATAGGATCGTCCTTGAAACCGATCAGTTCATCCGAGATAGCCCAACCTCTACCAACAGCCCAGTCGCGGTCAGGTATGAGCGGTTGTACCGATACACCAATCCATCGGCACTGTACCACAGAGCAGAGCTTCACGATCCTGCGGACAAGCTCCTGAAAATCTGCGCTGAAGATCTCGCTTGCTTGGATGAACCCCACTGCCATTGGTTCCCTGCCATGCTCACGGATAGCAGTTATCACGCACTTGTACTGCTGAGGTGTTAGATCTTCGGTTTCCCATTTGTCCTCAATGACGGGAGGTGTTTGGGTCGCAGCGGCTTGGAAGCGATCCGCGAACCACAGCATACGTCGCGTGTAAGGTTCAAGGTTCTGGAAGCCACCCAAGTACGTGTCGGTTAGGTGCAAGAGCATGTTCCGATGCGTATTCACTCCATTCCAATTCCGCTTATAACTTTCGACGGCCCATAAACATAGAATGGTCTGTATCAGCTCCTGGCTGACAGTTTGACCTTGTGCCAGATAGCGCCTCATATTGCGAAGTGCTGCCTCTGCCAATTGTTCCGGTAGGTCAAGTTGAGCAAAATGAGCCCGATCCACGTACTTCAGGCGGGCACTAGCAGCTGCTAGTAGAGCAAGTAGATGTACCTCGTCAGTCAGAGCGTTGCGGACCCAAAGAATGGCCGGATTGGGAGATCGGGACTCTGGACGGCCCATGAACTGAGGCACATCCAATCTTGTTACTGCAGGGAAGTATCTCCGGACAAAGTACTCTAGGATGCGGTACTTCTCGGTGTTCATCGATATCCGGAATTGATTGAAGGGTTCGACAGTGGCCCCTGTCGGAGTAGTGGCTGAGAGAATCGGTGTGCCATGCTTCGCTTCGTCTTTTGGACAAGGGCCAACCAGAGGCCTAATTTTTTCGACTACTTCGTGCTTGATGATAGTCGGTGTCTCTGCAATGCGACGATGACCTAAAGTCAAGCTTCTGGTGGGCTCCGACGAAATAGGTACCCAACCAAGCGGTAGATTAGATTTTCTCAGCCTTTTCCTTCGCTCTTTCTCCTTCTCATAATCCCGCGATCTCTGAGCATGTTGCTGAATCTCGCGCAGACCTTCGGTGTCGTCTCTGCTGTTCGTAAGGGATTTTGATCGGGAGGTCTTGTTCACAAACAGCAAACCAGACTTGTGGGTAGGCATATCATGAATACTTCCTCAAGGCTGTACCTTGACAAGGAGATGACATGGTCACGGTTCGACTGGTCGCAGCCGCTGAAGTATCACCCTGGAAGCAAGGGAGGGTGCTGTAGACAAGGTCCAGTATCAGTGATCAAGCTATGGGGCTTTAGTAGCGGTCCAAGAACGGAGAGTGCCATGCCTGGTATGCGGAAAGGTGAAGTCCGGGGCGATCATCCTGAAACAGTAGTTAGATGCACAGAAACGTCTTCAACCACCGATGTCATGATTGAGTGTAGATCGGATTGACCGAGATCACATCTCGAATTAGGGTATGTTCGACCGAGCAGTCCTTGCAGGAGCCAATGGAGCTGGAAAGAAATTGAGGCGAAGGCACGCATATGGCTGAGTCAGGCTGATGGAGGGCGCTTTAACCCGATATCGACGTCGATATCATCGAAAATCGGAGTGTTACCCCCAAGGGTGTCCTGAACCGACCATATGAGATGAAAGCGGACTCCAGCTACTCATAGGTGAGATGATCACCTATCTTCGTGTCTGGGAAGCAGCAGAGCGCGTATCTAGTCGACACTTCATAAGCGTGAGTGGTAGATCTTGCTCCCCACTTCAGGACATCCAGATTAGGGCAGGAGCGAGTCTCCCAATGTTAAATTGAGAATTGGAAAACACCGACCTCCTAATATCCTGAGGTACAAGTAGGACGCCTAAGAATAACCCGGTTGATCAACTATTTCCGTCAAATCGTGCCTCTGGCGTGTCTGCCATAGGTCAGCCGTGAGGCGTGAATCTAAAACAAGAACACAGAATCGTCCGATACCCAAAAGGATTGATTGCCACAAACCCATCAGGACAAGCAAGCAACCATCAGCGCCTGGTAGTCACCACTGGTCTCCCCTCTGACCCGTTGGACCAGGTCTCTCTTATATCGATGGTGGTACGCACGCTTCACCTGATCCTTATGAGCCCTGTCCCAGTGTACACGAACCACACGTTGTACGAGAAGCACATCTTTGGTTCCCATTCCAGCCATGGCATCTTCCAGCTGCGTCGCATCTGACATGGCACGATCGCATGCTCTCCGAACTATAAGAAGCAGGGCATCGAGCATGTGTCCCGAAAATTCGGACTCGATGACATGTTCCAAGCTCTTATGGTACTTTTGTTGCCAGTGATGGGCAAGTGCCCGAATCTGTCCATCGCTCCTGTTCGCCAAAATACTGCAGACGGTGACTTGATCAGTGCCGACACGACCGTCCATAGCTCGATGCAGCTCGATGGAATCCCGGTCAAGTTCGGTAGGGATGACAGGCGCGGACTCCTCATTCCTCGTGGCTGCCATGACCATTACAAATAGTCTCTCTGTTTTCAGCGACAAGTCGCCTTTGACGTCCGCCTCTAGGCTGTGTTTGTATGTCTCATGATACGCCTGTTTGATTGCCCGCATGTCGGCATTTGAACGGCCAAGTAGCACGTCGTTGAGCACCGATTCTTTTGTGCCCAAGCCCTTGATTGCCTCGTGGACCGAGTGTACGTCGTCCATGAGGGGCCCTCGGACAAGTGCAACTAGTCCTTTCTCAAAGTATCTCGATGTTTCTGATTTGATATCCTTCTCTAGATCGCGACGATGGCGCGAGTTGTATGTGGTTCTGAGGAGGTTCATTTGCATAGGATCTGGTTTCGAGAGGATCTGAATAAGGACGCTTTCGTTCGTGCCGAAGCCTTTCATCGCCTGACGAAGCGCATCCGCGTCGCGCGAGGCATCACCTTGGACTTGGACTCGTGGGTCGTAGCCGGGCGATGGCATCGCAGGGGGAGGTTGGTACTGCTGTGGCGGAAATCCGCCTTGCGGAGGTCCGCCATAACCACCTGGAGGTCCTCCGAACTGTGGTGGAGGGCCGCCGAAGCCACCCTGTTGAGGAGGATATCCCCCTTGAGGCGGAGGATAGCCACCTTGTTGCGGTGGTCCTTGTGGGGGATATCCGTAGCCTTGCCCTTGAGGAGGATATCCTCCGTATGGAGGCTGACCTTGAGGTGGGCCGTATGACATCTGCAGTCTGTTGAGCTAGGATGGAGTGATACGAAAAGAAGCGACTCAGAACGAGAAGTGGAAGGGCTCTTCGCGGTTAGTTATACACTGGCAGTACGTGGACTCTTTGTAACTCTGCCAAGGGAACAAATTATGGCGCAAACTCGAATATTTGCTGGACCTACGTGCACAGCCTGCCTCCAAGGCGCGGCGGGCCTTACTTACAGTTTGATCTTAACTCTATACAAACACGCGGGGCAATTGGCAGCTTGGAGGAACTCGGCAAGACGACATTTTCCGCACCGCCACAGCCGGATTCCGTCATAGTGTAAGGCTGTGCTTACTGTGGCGTACTCCAGGTATGACGAGACATTCGGTTACGCGGATGCGATCTTGATGCAATTTATCATTCTATCATCTCGACGATACAGTCCAACGAGGTCAGAATTACATGTTCACATTGGAAGAATATCGAACAGAAGTAAGATACTGGACCTGAGGGGTGAGAGAGCTTGATTCTCATGGAAAACCAAGCATCTGACCTCGATGCTCTCTCGTAAATACTCATTCACCGTTGCCGGATTGACAAACGCAGTGTGAGGCACTCTCCTCGCTCTTTCATCCACCGTCGAGTCAATGCATTTGATCAAGAGTGTTTCCTCGGGATCCTGTCTGTACAGGTAGTACCACTTATGCTTGGGTTAGGACGAACGGTCAATGTCTCGCCACGGCCGTCCGGATGAATCAAGCCGACAGGACGACGCCCGATTCAGGCACAGATTAAGCATAAGCGACTGTAAGGGAATCTTTCAGGATCTTCTTGGTGGGTCGCCAGACCTTGATGATCTGATATCGAGTCGAGAGCAATTTCTCGGCCTCTTCAGGTAGGTGATGGGAACACGGCTCTTGGCTGCCCTGTACCTCTGGTCGATGCATACTGTGGGCGCCCAGCGCACTATGCAACGAAAATGAGTCTGCTCGATCTCGTGGGCAGCGATCTCATTGCCGAGGTGCTGAAGACACAAGTAAGTGGGACGTCCCACAAAGGAGACGGTCCGCTGGGGCGCGGCGCCGAACGGTAAAGGCTCTTCCGATTCGTCGTTGCCCGCTCCCGAGGTCCATTCGCCGAACTGCACATCCTGAATCTTGATTCTTCTTCTCCGATCGAACAGCAAGATGGTTTCCATGGCTGCAGTCACTATGAGTAACCGTCCTTGGGGCAGATATTGACTGAGCTCGCGGATCCATGCATGGCAGCTCGATGTTGGTTTGGAGAAGCGACAGACAACACCTGAAGACTTGTCCATATCATCAAACGCCGTCTCCAACGTTCGCTCTTTGGGCGCAACACGACTCTGAGCATGACGCCATCGAAGCTGCTCAGGAGCAACGAGCAAGAGTATCAGTCTCATCCTGTGCGTGAGCATGATGTGCCTGTCCTGATCATCGGGGCAGGTCCGGCTGGGTTACTACAGGCACATCTCTTGTCTCAACTTGGAAGTAGGTTTGGGTGACCCTGTATGAAACACAGAACTGACAGCGCTTGTCAACAGTATCATGCTTAGTGGTCGAGAGATATGCCAGCCGGCTTGCCGCTCCCAAAGCCCATGCTTTATCGCCACGATCCCTGGAGATTTGTCGTCAGTTCTCGCTAGACACTACTCGGATCCGCCGATTAGGCACATCTCGCAAAGATGCCTTCTACGTCAACTTCATCACGAACCTGACTGGACAACAAATCGGGCGCCTCCCTTATGAGCGCATGGATGCGGATGTTTTGAACGATACTCCCGAGATGATTCACAACATCCCACAGCCCATGTTCGAGGAACTGGTTTACCAGGAAATCAGCAACCAGCCAGATCCAAAGAAAGTCCAGATTATGAAGAACGTGTCTTTTGTGAGCTTCCAGGAGACGAAGGCAGGAGTGATAACGACGGTCGAGGATCGCGCTACGTCTCGTCATTTCACTATCCGCTCACGTCACGTCGTCGCCTGCGATGGAGCAAGATCCAGAGTCCGTGAATTCTGCGGTATCCAGACAGAGGGAGCGGTGTCGGAGGAAACGATGATGACGATTCATTTCCAATGTGACCTCCGGCCAATCTTAGGGGATCGAAAGGGAATGCTCCATTGGATCCTGGATCCCGAGACGTCAGGCTTCATTATAAATTACGATCCGGCAGGCAAACAGGTGCTGATCTGCAATTTTGACTCCCGAAAACGGCCGGTTGATACATGGGACGAGGGCCTTTGCCGAGCGATACTCTTCAGCGCTATCGGGCGAGCAGAAGAGCTAAAGGTATTGAGTTGGCGCCCTTGGATCTTGAGTCGGAAAGTCGCCAATGCGTACAGGTGCGGTAACGTGTTCCTGTAAGTCTGGGCAACGGTCAATGTCCTTGACATAAGCAGGTGAGCTAACAACGTGAACAACCAGAGCAGGCGATGCAGCCCATAGCTTCCCACCCACCGGTGGTCTGGGTTTGAACGCGGGGATCGCTGACGTTCACAATCTCGCATGGAAGATCGCGGCGGTGCATCATGGCTGGGCCTCGGGCACACTTCTCGACACGTACAAGGACGAACGAAGGCATGTGGCCATGGTGTATTCCGAGCAGTCGGTCAAAAACGGTCGGAAGATCTTCTCATTCTTGAAGACCCTCGGCGCCACCACCGACGATGTCAGTGAGGCGAGGTCAGAGTTGCTCAGAGTGATCAACGACCCGACGCAGGCTGAACTCATTGCTTCGCATGTAGAGGGTCAGCGAGAGCATTTTGACAATGTAAGTGCAGTGCCACCCGATTACAACGTGATGGGACAACAGAAATGCTGACACAAAAATCCTTCAGCTCGAACTGCACATCGGCTACGTATATAACGACCCTGCAATCCCAAAACACGCCTCGCACTTTACGCCCAAGTACGTCGCCGGAGCGCGCTTGGCACACGCATGGATCCATCCGCTCAGGCCAGGTGCTTGCCAGGGACTACCCGCAACGGACGTATCGTACATCGAGGAGCTGACCGTCGAAGAAATTCAGAGGAAGAGATTCTCCACGCTTGACTTGTGCTCGAGGGGCGCGTTCACCCTCGTCACGAGCAAGGACACTGTATGGCATCATCGGTACGATCGACTGAGTGGAGCCTGCCATCCCTCTTTGCCACTCAGGCTCGTCCTGGAAAGCCAAGACTTCGATTTCCTCGACGTCGTGACGCGGACGACATGGTGCCACGGATTCGGCTTGGATAAGGACGGCGCCGTCTTAGTCAGACCAGATCAACACGTCTTGGTGGTGCTGCGGCCTGACCATACCATCGAGCATGTCGTCCATGTTCTGTATGAGTTTCTGGGCATCGCAGGCCGACACGAATAGGTGTAGAGAACTGCAACTACTCATTCGATTCGTCCCTATCGACTCCCACCTTGTCGCAAAGGCGAGTCTCAATTTGTCGGAGGGGCCAAGCTGCTCCGAGCCCGTCTCTCATCCTGGATCGTTGACAACGACTTCATCATGAACATTGCCGGAAATAACCGAGCTGAACGACGCTGGGTGTTTAAATCTCGAGCCAGATTTTCATGGGAAACTCCACCCTTTATCTCCAAGGTTCGCGTGTTAAGGAAGTACATCTTGAAATTCGTCATGCTTGACGTTGCCTCTGGATACGTGGGGCTGATTAGGGTTATCAGGGGAACCAGTGTCCAATCAAAGTCGACATAGTCCCATTGGCCAGTCCTCATCAAAGGTCTAGCCCTTCTGGCTATCCTCGGGATCGGTTCCAGCTGCATCGCTTCAAATGAATTCAACAATTAGTTACAATTCTTCCAGAAGGTTGCTACGCGCAATCGTTGGCCTCACGCCATTCGATCTTGATGTAACCTAGAAGCACGGCAATCTCCTCGATCGAGCAAATGAATGCGAGATGATCGTTTAGTTGCGGGCACCCGGCGATGCCGCCTCCCCTTACAGAAGTTACAGAAGACCTTCACAGGACGGTGGCTGGAACACAATACGATGGTAGGTTCACACAGCAGATAACACGCCACGGCAGTTCATGAGAACGAATCAATTCGAAGCGTCCTCGGCCTGTCTAACTCATCCACGATTGGCGTTGTGTTCTCTTATCTCTGGCTCGCCAGGGCTGGATACAAGGTTGGAGCTTATCTGCTGATAAGCTAAGAGCCATCAATGCTTGTCGAGTTTATCTAGTCGTACAACCCCTTCCCTGACTTGAAGACTCGAACCTCTCACATTCTTTCCATTTTCTACAGTAATAGCACGAGGTTCGTGCCAGTTTTCAAGATGAGCGCCCGCCGAGAAAGTCTTACTCTGGCGAACCCGGAGAAGGCCCCTATTGAGCCTGTTGAACCGGCCGGTTTGGGGGACCACTTGCGTGGCCGCCAGTTCAGTGTCGATGCCACCGATGTTGGCATTGTCACTGCCGACCAAAACAAGCTGCACCGAAATCTGCAAGGGAGACACATGCAGATGATTGCTATGTAAGTCCTTCCTGCCTCGACGCGCCCATTCCTGTCGAGCCTTATCAAGCTACCCTTATCGCACCCCTCTCCGCCTTCCTTATCAAGATTGGTACCATAGCCAAGGCTGACTCGAAGACAGTGGTGGCGCTATCGGTGCAGGTCTCTTCGTTAGTAGTGCCAGTGCCTTTGAGACCGGTGGTCCTGCCGCCGTGCTCCTCGGCTTCATGATTATTGGTGAGTGCCAGACAATTCAACTTCTACCAATAGAGCTAATGTGTTCACAATAGGTGGCATGATGTATGCACTCTATGAAGTCGCAGTTCATTTTGCGAGTATACTAACGCTGAGGATAGCTACCTGATGACCCAAGCACTTGCCGAATTGGCCGTCATGTACCCCATCAATGGAGCCTTTACCATGTACATCTGCAGATTCGTTGACCCTTCGTGGGGATTCGCCTGTGGATGGGAATATGGCATTGGTTGGCTCACTGTGCTCCCCTTCGAGATTTCTGCAGCTTGCAATGTAAGAACTGTCCTGGCCAAGCTCGGTCAATGCTGACACCAGTAAGATCATTCACTTTTGGACGGATGTCGCGAATGTTAATGACTGCGCCTGGATCATCCCGTTGCTTTTCGCTCTTTGCGTCATCCAATACTTCGGAGTCAGGGGCTACGGAGAGGTCAGTGAGACCACACGATCGATGTTCACTACTAACCTGATCAGGTCGAGTTTATTCTCAGCGCCATGAAGATCATCGCCTGCGTTGGCTTCATGATTCTAGGCATTATCATTAACTGTGGTGGTGTACCAACTGACAATCGAGGTTATATCGGTGCCAAATATTGGTTAGTCAACATAACGGGGGTTACTCCGAAATACACTAACTAGGTGCACCCCTTGTAGGCATTCTCCATATAGCGCCTTCCTCAATGGCTTCCACGGGTTCTGTACTGTCTTTGTCACCGCCTCATTCGCTTTTGGCGGAACTGAACTTACTGGACTGGCTGCTGCCGAGGCCCGAGACCCTAGGAAAGAGATCCCAAAAGCCACGAGACAAGTTGTCTGGCGTATCTGCATCTTCTACATTGTCAATCTCTTCATCGTCGGCCTCATTGTGCCCGCCAACAGTCCGCTATATCAGAGCGAGGGAAGTGAAAGTCGTCACTCGCCCTTTGTGATTGCCATCGAACTGGCTGGCATTAAAGCACTCCCTTCAATCTTCAACGCCATGATTCTGATTTCCGTCATGAGCGTTGCCAACTCATGCACTTTTGCATCTACCCGAACCTTCCAGGCCTTGGCTGCAAATGGTAAGCCCCTTGAAAGTCTGAGTGGAAAGTTCATGTCTGACCTTTGTGAATAGGGATGGGCCCAAAGATCTTCGCCTACGTCGATAAGAAAGGCCGCCCCGTTACCGTCATCATACTTCAACTTCTCTTTGGGTGCTTGGCTTTCCTTAACTTGGATACCAGTGGAGGTGGCAACATCTTTAACTGGCTTCTAGCTTTGTCCGGTCTCTCGTCGTTTTTCATCTACGGCAGTATCGCCGTAGCCCACATCCGCTTCCGTCGGGCATGGTATGATACCCTATTAATACTGACAACGTGGTTCTACCTCTGACCGTGTCTCTACAGGAAACTCCATGGCCACAGCGTCGACGAACTCCCTTTCAAAGCCGCGTTTGGAATCTGGGGCTCTTACGTCTGTGCCGTCATGAACTTCCTGTGCTTGACTGCCCAATTCTACGTGGCCCTCTGGCCTGTTGGTGGTCCCAACCTCAACGCTGTCGTATTCTTCCAGGACTATCTTGCCGGTCCCTTCCTGCTTGCGCTGTACATTGGCTGGAAGCTCTATTCCTGGTTCGCGCATCCCGAGCAACGCCCGTTCTACGTCAAAATCAAGGACATCGACATCTACACCGGAATGCGCGAGGGACAGCTTGAGCTCATCAGCGGAGACCATATCTCGCCGGACCAGCGAAGGGCAAGTATCCACGAGATCCAGGAGGAGCAGAAGAAGAGGGGTGCCGCGGACTATGCAAAGGCCGCATTCCACTCTGTGTTCTAATCTGACCACAATCGTGGTTGCAATCATTCATCGACCTTCAGGCCCTCATATCATGATGGGTTGAGGTTGAGGGATTGATCAAAAATGCATGGTAACATGACCAAGGGAATGCAAAGTGTAGGAAGAAGGGGAGATATGGGGTGAAACATTGAAGAGACCATTCACTGACAAGTGTACAAAACTACTAGTAGCTAATTACAATGAGGAGGTAGGATTCGTTCCTTATCGTCTCTATAAAAGCTAGGATCAATAAGGAAGGCTGTTATTTTAGAATAGATACTAAGCTTTGACTAGGGTGATCATACTGCTCCGCCTCGACATGCACCATGATTCTTACCACTTCACCGTACCTCGTATTCGTATCGCGGGCCTCGCCCAAGAACGACTTCCTTCAGCTGCATTTGACGCTCCGCGGCCTCTAAAAGCACTATTCATGTTATGATCTCGAGTGAAGCTCCTCATTGCCACAGGTAAACGAAAAACCCTGGGACACAGGATCATCTTGCCGCCTGAAAGGTATACTCGTAGAATGATCACGGCTTGCTAGGCGCATCATGCTCGGGCGACTGCTCGGCATCGCTCTCCTCAGCGAGTCTGAGGGTTTCTTCAAGCATAGCGAGATCCACATCAAGGTCCGCCATCATACTGTCCAGATCCCCCAGTCCTGCGACTTCCCTTTTCGTCTTGTCGAGCAATTTCTGGAGGGAATCATTCTCCTTGCCCACCGCTTTCGTCTGCTTGCGCAGGTCGTCTTCCTGCTTCGTGAGCGCTTTGGCGTTGGCGTGGATGTTCTTCGCGCGCGCCTCGAGTTCGCCGTCGATGCTGGCGCCCACGGAATCTAAAGAGCCTAGAAATGCTTTTTTGGCTTCGGCTGTTCTTTGGGCTGAGGATGCTGAGGTTGGTCTCGGCGATCTCGGCGTGGCGGGAGCTGCCGAGAGCGAGAGTGACGTTGTCGACATTTCCCTCCGTAGTTTTTGTGCCTCGCGCACGAAGTCGCAGTCTTGCGTGATACGTCGATAAACACGTCAAGTTTACAATGCGATGGTGACTGTGGGCTTGAGAAGGGAGTCCGAGGTCATGTTTACAGACTACGAGACTGGATTGGCTTCTTGGCGGTGCTGCAGGGCGAGTCGAATAGGTCCAATGAGACGAACGACAGCTTGCATGGCACATGATTCCTATATACAGAGCAAAGTCTCATAGCTGAGACAAAGATGGTGTTTACACCACTTGCCGGTTCCTACAACGTAGCAAAGCGATGTTGCGATCGACCAGGACTCATCAAAAGACATATTCCCCGATCTTGTCGCCCCACCCTTTCCGTAGCTCATTAATCTGTTCAAAGTCGTCTATAAGTTTCATGAAATGAAGGCTAGCAGCTAGTGCGGAAGAAGCATCAAGATCCAGTCCATGGAAGATCAAGCTTGTGCATCTCAACAGCGAGTTGGAATAAATAGTCCAGGCTCTCGCATAGTGTTTTAGCTTTGGCCGGAGTGTCGCCCCAAACGTATCTATATCAATCAGCAGATGCAGCAGTTTCGGGATTGGAGCATACACACATTCCATGCCGGCGGACCAGGACAGCGTAAGTGTCCGGATACTGCTCAATAGCCTTTTCCAAATGCTCCGTCAAATCCTCCTCGAACGCGGTATTTTCGATGATCGGTACCCGCAAGGTATCGAAGAAATCGTGCATACCTTTGCCTGGTCCTTTAGGGACACCTTTGATCTGCTCAATCGTGCTGATCTCGAAACACGCGTCCTTGCCATGCATCTTCTCCGTCAGCAGAGTTACAAGAACAGCCCACTGTGAATGAGTGTGAATGCAGCAGTTCGCTCCACGCTCGAAGGCAGCAAGAAACAGTGGCGTGCATGCCGAAGGCTTGAGATTGAGTGGTTTGCGAATGTACTTGCGTGCAGATGGTGGGTATTTTGGAGTTGGGAAACCGAGGACGAAAATGTTCTCGGGCTGCATGAGCTCCTTCTGGACGCCGGAAGGAGCAATAAAGACATGATCATCGTTTCGAATACTGGTGCCGCCTCCAGTGCCAGTGACCCATCCTTGAATGGAGGTCAGTTTCGCGACATAGTGTCCATACCTCCTACCATCTTACCGAGGGTGTAAAATTGCCTGCATAGCCTGGGTATCAGATTTGCAGGATGATCTGGATCATCCGACCTGACCAGATGGTCATTATTCTGGTCCGCCATATGGAGCTCTTTGTAATAAAGGAAGAACTACCATTCCATAAAAAAGAAAGAGAAAGAAGTGACATCAAACACGTGCTAGCCCACGTGATTAGCTTCTTGGTTACCCACGCCCCGGTCGTGGTTGAATTTGGGCCAAAGCTTTAGGTGTCCTTTAACTAGCCCCCGCTATTGCAGGCTTGCAGCTTGCAGGACAATTGAATTCAAATCTTTAGCGTGACATTTCTGGGCTCCAGTGGCTCCCCTTTGTGGAGTTGCCGTAAAGGACACCTTTCTTTGACCTTCGTCACGAACACCAAAGAATATATCCGCAACCGAGTTGAGCTTCCTAAGCTGCATTTTTCCCTTCCTCGCATTGTCCTCAAGTATCAGTTCGGTAACTTGTCGCCTGTCATGCGGTTCAACGCAGCCTCTGTCTTCTATGCTTCGGCTCTCCTTGCCGGCTCCTCACTGGCACAGGAAGATGCTGAGCCATCCTCAAGTGCCGTCGAGCGTCCCACCTTCACAGTAAGTGCACCAGACTGGCAGATGTCGGATAGCATCTCTAACAGTGGATAGCCCACCAGCCTTAAAGCTCCCTTCCTAGAACAGTTCACTGATGACTGGGATTCGCGATGGACCCCATCCCACGCAAAGAAGGAAGACTCCAAGAGCGACGAGGACTGGGCCTATGTCGGTGAATGGTCTGTGGAAGAGCCTACCGTCCTACCCGGTATCGTTGGCGACAAAGGACTTGTCGTCAAAAATGCCGCTGCCCATCATGCCATCTCTGCCAAATTCCCTTCTCCCATCGACAACACAGACAAGACATTGGTCGTCCAATATGAAGTCAAGCTCCAAAATGGTCTAGAGTGTGGTGGTGCATACATGAAGCTGTTGCAAGAGAACAAGGAATTACATGCTGAGGAGTTTTCAAACGCCTCCCCATACGTGATCATGTTTGGCCCTGACAAGTGCGGATCCACGAACAAGGTGAGTTCGGCTGGAATCTAGGTCGCGTGCTTTGCTCACAATGTATCAGGTTCACTTCATCTTCAAGCACAAGAACCCAAAGACCGGCGAGTACGAAGAGAAGCACCTCAAGACTCCTCCTCAAGCCAAGAACGACAAGCTCACCCACCTCTACACTCTCATCGTCAAGCCTGACCAGACCTTCGAGATGTTGATTGACAACAAGTCCCTCAAGAATGGTAGCCTTCTCGAAGACTTTGCCCCTTCAGTCAACCCAGAAAAGGAGATCGATGACGAAGATGACAAGAAGCCTGAGGATTGGGTTGAACTTGCCCGCATCCCCGATCCTAAAGCTACCAAGCCAGAAGACTGGGATGAGGATCAGCCATATGAGATCGTTGATGAGGAAGCTGAGAAGCCCGCAGACTGGCTCGAGGACGAACCAGCCACCATTCCTGACCCAGAAGCCGAAAAGCCAGAAGATTGGGATGACGAAGAAGATGGTGACTGGATTCCTCCTCAAGTCCCCAACCCCAAGTGTGAAGAGGCATCTGGCTGCGGCAAATGGGAGCCTCCCATGACCAAGAACCCTCTCTACGCGGGCAAGTGGACAGCACCTTACATCGATAACCCGGACTACAAGGGACCATGGGCACCCCGCAAGATTCCCAACCCCAACTACTTCGAGGACAAGACACCAGCAAACTTTGAGCCTTTTGGAGCTGTGAGTAACAATATTTTACTGTACTAGCTGTCTGCTAACCCTTTCCAGATTGGTTTCGAAATCTGGACCATGCAAGGCGACATCACCTTCGACAACATTTACATCGGCCACTCCATCGAGGACGCCGCAGCTTTCCGTGCCGAGACCTACGATGTCAAGAAAGCAATTGAAGAGGCCGAGGACGCAAAGAATAAGCCCAAGCCTGCAGAAATCCCCAAGTCTCCCTCTGACCTCAAATTCATGGACGACCCTGTCACCTACGTCAAGGAGAAGCTCGAACTTTTCATCACTCTCGCCCAGAAAGACCCCGTCGAGGCCATCAGATTTATGCCCGAGGTTGCGGGTGGTATTGGCGGTGCTGTCGCTCTTCTGTTCGCCATCCTCTTCGGTCTGTTCGGTGGTGCGGCTGCCAGCCAAGCTCCTAGCAAGGAAGATATCAAGAGGACTGCCCAAAAGGTCGCAGATGCCGCAGTGGACGCCAAGGACCAGGCCGTCGACGCCGCTGCCACTGGTGCGCAAGCTGTTCAGGCTGAAGTCAACAAGAGAACTACGCGCTCAAGTGCTGCTGTCGAGATCAACGAGTAAAGGACACTGAAAGATGGCCAGCACCAGTTCGGTGCAACGGACGCTAATGCCTGATTTGTGATAATCACGACCACTCCCAGGCAGTGGTGATGGTGAGCCAGCGTGTGAAAAGAATGGGCCAAAATGGGCGTTGGAAGGCGACAAGTTTAGTAGCCAGGGTAATTGTGCATGCCACCTCAGTAGTAGTGTCGGCTTGGACCAGGCACACTCATGCTGGCACGATAGTGCAAAAGGAAAAGGACTATTATGAGCTTATGTAGCGCTGTAGCACCAAATACCAAAAGAAAACGGGTTTTCACAGTCTGCTTGCTCGTAATTGAATACTATCAAGACTCCTTCCCTGGCCTACTTCACAATTTTTTGCCCGATTACAGACTTTGCCAAAATATATAACGCATTTTTGTGCTCGTTAGCGAAAGTATACTCGTCCACAGCCCATGAACGCATCTTATGAATGCGTCGGCATGGCGACCTGTTTCTCAGTAGCGAGCGCATCCTCAGCACGCCACAAGCTGGTGACGGTCTTCCATTGCGTGTAGAACCGAATACCGTCCTTGCCGTAGAAGTTGGACATACCGGTGCCAGCAACGGACTTCTTGTTTCCGGTGAAACTGAACATGGGCAACGGCACGGGGATGGGGACGTTGATACCGATCTGACCGGCCTCGAGCTCCTTCTGGAACAAGCCCGCGGTGGCGCCAGAGCGAGTGAACACGGCGGCACCGTTGCCGTAGGGGTTCGCGTTGATCAGCTCGATGGCCTCCTCGGTGGTCTCGACGTTCAAGCACACTAGGACAGGGCCGAAGATTTCTTCCGTGTAGCATTTCATGTGTGGCTTGACGTTGGCGATAATGGTGGGGCCGATCTATACACACAAGAAGCATTAGCACCGCGACTTCGAGGACTATGGTAGATGGTGGATGTCAAGACTTACCCAGTTTCCATTAGGATATTTCTCGGGCTTCTGGCCACGGCCGTCGAGCAGGATGGTGGCGCCCTCATCCTCGGCGCTCTTGATCAGAGCTTCAACACGTTCTTTGCTCTGAGGGCTGATCAACGGACCCAAATCGGCGCCCTCTTCGAAGCCGCCGTTCATGACCAGGTTCTTGGCTCGCTCGGCGATCTCGGGGACCCAGTCCTTCGTCTCGCCGATCATGACGAGCGTGCTGAGAGCCATGCAGCGCTGGCCGGCGGCGCCGAAAGCAGCACCAGTGATGGCGTTGAGGGCGTGGTTCTTGTTGCAGTCGGGCAAAACGGCGGCGTGGTTCTTGGCGCCCAAGTTGGCCTGCACTCGCTTGCCGTTGGCGGAGCCGCGGGTGAAGATGTACTCGCCGGCCTTGTTGGATCCGACGAAACTGATACCCTTGATGGCTGGGTCGTCGATGATAAAGTCAACGGTTCGGGCGGCGCCGTGGACAATGTTAACGACGCCGTCGGGGAAGCCGGCTTCTCTGCACAGCTCGGCGATGATCATGGCGGCGCCGGGATCACGCTCGCTGGGCTTCAAGATCAAGCAGTTGCCTGTCACGGTCGCGAGGGGCACACTCCACAAGGGAATCATGGCGGGGAAGTTGAATGGGCAGATGGCGGCGACGACACCCAACGGTTCGCGGTAGGAGCGGGTTTCCATGTCTTTGGCCACTTCGATGACTTCGCCGGGCAGCTGGGTGGTGATGCCGCATGCTGTCTCGCAGACTTGAAGACCACGGAGGACATCGCCTTTCGCGTCGGCGAATGTCTTGCCTTGTTCCAGCGTAATTGAGGCAGCTAGTCGGTCCATGTTCTGTCTGATCAGGTATGTCAACTTGAAGATGATTTGTTGTCTGCTCATGATGGATGTGTTCTTCCATGTCTTGAAGGCTTTCTCTGCCGACGCAACGGCAGCCTTAAGCTCTTCATCAGTGCTCTGAGGGACTCGGGTGACGAGGTTATTCGTCGCGGGATCGTGGAGGTCGATCCATGTTGAGGCGTTGGAAGGGACAAACTGGTTGTCAATGAAGTTGTGCGTGTCTGCCACTTGTTCGATCTTTTCGTGGCTGGTGGGGTAGTCGGCGACAGCTGCTGCCTGGGCGAGATGCTTGGTCGTCGCATGTAGCCGTCTCTTAGCAACCTGCTCTGATGGTGACATTCTCAGGAATGCGTGTGTGATCTGTGGTGTTCGTCTGGCTGACAATGCGGGGGCAGCAGCACGGAGGAGAGAGCGGCGGGCAGTCATTGCGACTGGCAAGGAGTGGAGAGATGGAGGAAAAAGAAGCTCAGGCTGTGCAGATAGAGTGAGTATAGCTGGAGGTCCTGCCTTTCGCTTGATATATTGGCCTAGCTGCACAATGCCTAGGTATCAATCAAAGGAGGGAAATGTGGTAAACGTGCCCCGGCGGAAAGCATCAGGATAACAGAATAATGCGGAGATCGAAGAATTGCCGTCCGAGGTCGGTTCGGTTGGGGGCACCTGGAGCAATGTCATTGGGCGCCTACCGGTCTGCGTCCCGACCAGCACCATAGGAATTGGAGGGGAGAAGACCGGCACCTCATTCACCCACCAACCGTGGGCCGTGGCAACCCTTCTATAAGCGGCTGATACCAATGTGGGACTGCGGCATTCATGTTGCGACACTCTGGAGATATAAAAGGAATGGAACATGCTGTATTGTTTTTAAGATATTATATTTGAATGATACTACTACAAAGGGCGATTGACCCTCTTATATAAATACATGACTCACTGTGTGATTAAACATGATGGTGCTGTGCTCCTGATCACCACTGATGGTGGGATCGAATGAAGATGTGATGATTGTCCAAAGAATGCTTCCTCTATGACCGGAGGACCAAAGATGCATCCTCGTTCAAGGACCGGCGGCGAGCCCTTTCAGCCTCGAAGCTGTTTGGGTTTCTCTTTGCGTTCTGTACTGCAGAACCCTCAGCGTTGCCCTCGGCGACCCATCGGGAGTATGCTCTGGCCTCGAGGTCGCGAACAGATTGGTGTTGCTGGACTGGCTTATCCTCACCCTCCTGTTGGTTGTTGTTCTTACGGCTGAAGCGGCTGAAGAAACCCATTGTGTTTGATGTGTGGATGTGGTTTTGAAGTGATGTGTGTGATTGTATAGTTGGATTGATTATCAGTGATTGTTGTAGAGATGTGTGTGCAAGTGTGTTAAGATGTTTGTTGCTTGTAGCTATTGATGTATTGTTGTTGTGGTGTGATGATGATCAAGTCCATCGACAAAGGCTGGGAGGCAACTCATTATATAGACGTTTGCGCCTTCTGACCTCGTCGTCGACATGGTTCCATAAGTGTCTGAGCGTCAAAAATTTATTGAGGGAATTCAGAATAGTGCATTTCTTATTTTCAGCCTTATGTAACTCTGTCACTGCGCGACTTTGCGGAAAGTACTTTTTGCGCCAATCAGAGTTCTGGAGAATGTAAATTTCAGCCTCGTAGTCCAGCCACGTGACTAAAGGACCCTCCGATCTAAACCCAATTAGAAAATGCCTCAGCCTTGACCATGACAAAATCCTCGACTAGTCTGTCCTCAATTTCAGCCAAAATTGTCGCACCCCATCATTAGTGATGCTTCAGCCTCGTAATCATGGAGAAACACTGCCGTAAACGACAACTGGGCATGCGACCACCAGTCACGCGGACCTCATCAATTTTGGCACGACGAATCGGACATGCCGTGTACCTGGAAGCTTGATCTTGTCACAACCCAGGCTCATTCTCCATGGGCTTTCTGCATGCGCGCATTTCTGCATGTCTCTTGCCACGCGAGCCCTTAGACCAGGAGTTTTTATTCCTCTCCATACGCCAGATCTTCGTCGTCGTCGTCTTTCTTCTCAACTCCACC
The DNA here is from genome assembly GCA_035928005.1 of Exophiala sp. CCFEE 6388. Lineage (NCBI taxonomy): Eukaryota > Fungi > Ascomycota > Eurotiomycetes > Chaetothyriales > Herpotrichiellaceae > Exophiala > Exophiala sp. CCFEE 6388. The sequence continues at coordinate 54,740 of JAVRRU010000050.1, forward strand.
TTTGTAGTCGTATACCAACCGGCATCTTTCCTCCTTCCCTTCCTTCCACACGATCACTCGCCTGGTATACCTCCGCTCGCCATTGATCTCTTCGAAGCCCCAGACCTGCTCAGCTGTCCAATCCAGTCCGCCAACTTGTTGTACGATGCTCTGCACATGTTCATCGTCCACAAATCGAGAGTCGGTGCCGTCCTTTAGCTTTTCAGCCTGCAGAAAGACCGCATCTTCAGCCGAACCAGGTCCTTCCATCTGGTACTCGCCCTTGTTGAACAGCCGCGACTTGCCACGACATTGGCCGAATATTTTGTCATTGTGATCCCTATCTTGCCAGTCGAGTGTTCGATTTTCTTGGGTGGTGCTGAGCGACGAGGATTGTGTTATATCAATGTGCCACAAAGAGTCTTTGGAGTATTCTCTGATGGTGAGCTACAACTGGTTAGGCATGCCAACCCATTCGCAGTCGTCTTTGACATACCGTTATTGTGGCTAGGCTGATGGCTTTGCGAGTGAACCAACTCAAGCCCTGAAGAGTGAGGAGAGCGTCTAAATCGTCGGAAAGAGACTTGTTCTGAACGTCGTTAGAGCATATTCTGGCATGCGCGTGACCTTGACACTAACCATCACGAACGTGCCCGTCAAGTTGGTGCAGTTGATTTCAGGTGGTGCAGCCATGGTTATGGACGACGAATAGAGCAAGGTGTTCTGAATGATCGAGCGACTGTGGACCTCGAAAGACCAGCGAGGAATCTGTGGCTACTTATAAGGTGTCGTAAGGATGATGCGCATGTGCTTTTCCGTAGAACTTGGATGCAACAGTGGGGAGCGCACGCATTGGTGAATTGACAACTTTCAACCGCAGTTTGCGGAGAGTGACAGCTGGAGCTAAGGTGCGACCTACGTACAGTACTTGTACCTTAAAATACTGCGGGGCCGAGGCACGTTAAGGTGAGGCTAAGGATATGCAGGCACTGCAGGGCAGCCACAGACATTGAAGCGTGGAAGCGCCGATGTCACTGAAAACGGAACGCAATGTAGAAGCATCTACTAATATTTACATGTTTCAGATTGAGGCTCACCCCAGAAGTAGTTTCGAGGTGGAAGGCTGCGAAGTCGCTCTTAGCCGATGGTGAACTCAAGCTGCACCCCCATGGCCTGAATTAGCGTTATTGGTTCCACGACGCGCTTAGACGCGTTCTTTTCAATGGTGAGAAGCATCGCTGGTCGATGCGGCGCTCTAGTTCGTGTTTCCAACGACAGGTATCAGTCTCATGATGGGCCGCAAATCGCGACGTGGTAAGACTGCCCTGGAAGCGCTTCATAATGTTGAGGGTGGTCGAGTGAAGAAGAGTCAAAAGGCTCCAACGTCTCAAGAGACAGCGGCTACTCAAAAGATCAAAAGCAGCTCACCGAATGAGCCGCCACAGCTACCGGCAAAGGATGAGATGGGATGGACTCCAGAAATTCGTGACTATGTTAATCGGTCGTTTGCCCCAATCAATGTGGCTTCTGGGATTACAGGAGAACAAATCGGGACAAAACTGAAAAATATCATAACTAAAGCTACACAAAACGGGAAACTGTACACGACAAACTGGAAATCACTCCAACTTCCACACCAGATGATCCAGGGCGACCGGACGGGTTCTCTGCTAGCCATTACCTCTCTTTCATCTTCGCATTCTGTAAGTACAGGAGCAGGTTCGATCAAATCAGCGCCAGCCCAAGAAAACGTCGAATCCTCAAGCAAGGTCAGGTACGCAAGGAACCAATAAATACCGCCTCCAAGGCAAGTTCTTTATCAAGACTGTCGTCAACCAAGCAATCCCAACCGCCAAAATGTGTGATACTCGATGAGGATCAATGGCACCCGTCTAAACTGACACCCAACCTCACCCGTCTCGGTTTCAGCAAGGGATTTGAAGCCTTCAACATCAAAGAGTAAGCATGCCGACTGTCCGGACCACATTTACCGCATGGATTGTTAGCTAACAACATCCAGTCACCATCTGGATTTAGTCGTTGCTGCCGGAGCAAACTGCTGCCACAAACTTAAGGAATTCAGCTGTGGCGATGATTCAACAGGCTGTGGCTCACAGCTATCCGATGCTGCCGTGATTCGTCTTGCTGCAGCCTGTCCGAATCTTCGAAAGGTCTACCTCACCTCTGCAACCCGGCTCACGGACGACGCCCTCTTAGCTTCTTTACGCATTGCCCCAAGATCCATACACTCAGCATCACTGGCAACGACAAGGGAAAAGGCAATATCAAAGGGTTGGCTCTTTTGGAGCTCAAGAAGGACAAGGAGATGGCCAAGCAGTTGAGAAAGCTCGACCTTGTCGATCAACAGAGCCTCGACCACAAGTACTTGAAGAGTGTAGGAACAGCACGAAAGCAACTGGTCATCACCGAGGGCGATTCAAGTGAAAAATCCTACGACTTTGGGTCCATCAGCACCTGGAAGGGTGGCAAGCTAAAGCTGGACAATTCCAGCTTTGACGATTGGTTTTGAGAATGCCTGCCATCGAAGTCTATGTTGTGTTCTGGGTGACCATGTAAAGAGTTTCAAACTATTGGGGCTTTCCGAGCTTCCGGCACGGTCACCTGATCCATGATTCGAGTTCGTTCAGTCGGTATCTACCAGGTACCTTCTGAGCACCAGTAACCACAACGATCGACTAGAGTTGGACATGCGCCAATCATGAAGACTTTCAGAATCCTTGGATTTATTCCCAATGGACACTCTTTTGCAGTGTTGGGCCGCTTCAGAGGCTCCCTCGCCATCCTCGCCCGAACGAAATGTCGTCTAGGCAGTCTTCTCTCCATAATTTTCACGGGTATCAGTGGGGACATAATCATCGGAGTCGAACTTGTACAGCTGCGGCGGAGTAAGTCCTTTGCGGCGCAAGATAGTCGTCTTGAACCAGTATGGCGCAACTTGATTGATCTGGTAGCGCATGTGCGTTCTAGTCGGCACGGCAAAGACATAATCCAGCTCCTCAAGAGTCCGTTGTTTGGTCTCTGGGAGCCACAAGAAGATCATGACGAATGCAATAGCGTTGAGGGCAGCATAGAATCCAAACGCTCCTTGAGCCGTCATGGCCTGCAGCATGCGTGGGAATGTAAGCGACAAGACAGCCGCCCAGAAGTTATTTGTCGCCACGGCCCAGGACATGCCCACCTCACGATGAGATAGTGGGAATACTTCTGCCGAGTATGTGAACGGTACGGGACCTTCTCCTGGTGAATAGAAAGCGTCGAAAAGGAAAATGAACAACGCGATCAGACCGAGGTGGGCCTTCGAGCTTGACGGGATCCAGAAACAGAATCCCGCCGCAAGCAGAGTCCAGCACATGTTTGGGAAGGTGAACAGTAGCAAAGCGCGTCGACCGAAGGTGTCAATCGTCCAGATAGCTGGCCAGGCGAAGACGAAGTTCACCAGGCCGAAACCCCAGGATGCGAGCAAGGACCCGGTGTAACTAGCACCTGCCTGAGAGAAGACGGTGGAGGAGTAGAAGGCGATGATGTTGACTATTTGACGGTGGTTAGCCTTTTCGGTATATCCAGCAAGTAGCAAGCACGACTTACTTCCACACATTTGCTGGGCAAGCATGACGATACCAGATGCCTGGGTGGCTCGTCGAATACGTGGGATCGTGAAGAGTTCGATGAATCGAGTGAAAAAGTTGCCATTGGTCGCAACGCCCGACTCTTCCACGAGAATCTCCTCCTGGACAAGTTGAGCATGAATGTAGTACAGGTCTCGGGCAGCCTGGAGAGGGCTGTTTCGTAGGCGGAGCAGAGCTCTGTATGCTTTCGCATGTCTGCCTTTCTTCATGAGCCAACGTGGAGACTAAGACACGTCAGTCAGATATCTTGGGAGGCAATCAGGCCCACAGGGCTTACCTCTGGGCAGAACCAGATACCAAGAAGCAACGGAACGGCTGGAATGAAGGCAGAGCCAAGTTGCAAACGCCAGGCGATACTAGTATCTTTGATGGCCAGGTTTGCACATGTGCCGAGGAAAATGCCAAAAGCCGTCCATACTTGCCACGACATGACCAATCCTCCACGGATGTTCGAAGGTGAGTTCTCGGCGGAAAACACAGGGACTGTAACTTCTTTGAGACCCATGCCGATTCCGAGCAGGATACGTGTAGCTACTAATTGACCCCAGTGCTGAATGAAAGCCGAGCCGATAGGAGCAAGTAAGGAGAAAATAGCGCCTAGGAAGATGGTACCACGACGACCAAGATAGTTGTTGATAGGGTCAGAAATCCAACCTGCACTGTTTGAGTCAGCGTGGAACGGTGTCAGTAATGGAATGGATGGTAATACAAGAACGCAATTGCAATGTATGGGCAGGAGTTGATAAACCCAACAAGCCACGAATTGGCCTCGCAAGTACCCTGAGCCATGCAGACGGGACCAGAATCAGGAATCCCCATATCGGCTGGGAAGCGCAGATTGGCTGCATTGGAGCCGGTTTGATCCCAACCTTGAATGGCAGCGGCGACAGAGTTGAGAATGATCGTGAAATAAAGGACCCTGGGATGTTTCCAACGGTGGGTGACCTCCTCGCGTAGGTGTTGACGTTCTGACTCGTCCAAATCTGGGATGTGTTCGAGCGCATGAGGACTTTGGGCGACCAGAGCGCCCTTTCGAAGCAATGGCAGAATATCAGTCAATTGGTATTCGCTGGCATAGTTCTCGACGTCTTGAAGCAGCTGGTCGCGTGGGATACCGATGAGAGGGTTGCGAACTCTGTGAACCAAGTCAGTCTTGTGGACCGTGGTGGCAATCCTTGCTCATACTCACTCTCCACTGGTATTTGAGGTCAGTTGTGCGACACTTGCTTTGCGTTTAGTCTCATCAGCAAAGAGGACGCTAGGTCTTCTAGCTTCACCGATGTGATCTTTGCGTTCAGCCATGGCTCTGTAGCTGTAAACGAAGGTGTGCTCTGCGCGGTGTGGTCGGAGCCTCGGGGTTGGAGAGGAGGACGAAGTGAGACGGCTGGAAGGCGCCGGGAGGCACTTCTTATGAGATGTTGCACAAAGAGCTCTTCACATGAGTCAGCCAATATGGAGGGCTAGCGGAACTGGCCTGTCTCTTCTGTTAGAGTAGCTTCGTCACTGAAGGCATGAAACCCTGTGGCTGCCTTGCATAACATCATCAGCATGCGAGGGGTCGATTTGTCAAGCCTGTCAGGTAATCGACGGGATGATGTTGGCTCTAGCTTCGCACTGGAGTGGCTAAGGACAAGGATGTTGTATTGAGACGGGTCACAAGGCACGACAGATAGGTACCCATGTCGATCCGTCCAACGGCTGGCATCGTAGCCTTAAAGCGTTACGTGAATGCAAGAATGTCAACGGCAACCGGAGAAGAGCAACAAATGAGATGGTGGCAAGGCAGGTGGATGGACGAATGAGAGAAAGTGCCCTCCTTGCAAGGTGACACGGTGGTGTGAGGTTCGGTTTGCTTGAAGTGGCTAAAGGAGCATCACATTCCCCGCCATCGAGGTGAGTTGGCGCTTTGCGGAGGCTCCAAGGCTTGTGGAGGAGGATTAGCACAACTCGGGGTTTATCATGGTCAATTCGATAGATGGGTGTTAGGGTCTTGGTCGTGCCTGTACTCCCGTTTCATCCGTCCTCTCATGACTCACGCCTCCAAATGGTCATCATTACCGAGCACACAGCAAAGAGCACATTCAGCACCCGTTGGGATCGAATGAGATTCGTGCATGCCGCACTTGAGCATTACCCTGACAGTCAAATCTCAGCACAGCGCTGTCGCCCTGTCGCCGCCCTGGTCTCCTCTCAAACTGGAGGTATTTGGCCCTCGACTTGGAGGAAGACAGAAAAGGCTTTGGAGGCTGAGATAGCGCTGGGCCGAGTACGGCAAAACCTTCACGATCGATCCCTGCAAAGCTAAAAGACGCCTTGCCGCTCCAAGGCTGACCGATCAAGCATGGGGTACGCCCAGTAATGACATCGAAGATCATCAAGCCTGAATGCGGAAGATCGAACTCCGGTCGATACGATGCGCTGTACAGTATCTGCCTCGGCATGCACGCCGTCAGCACCTTTCGACAGTCCGAAAATTGACAGCAACCCGCCCTAGAAGAGCCCTTCTGTGGCCACGACTTCACAAGATGAAACCCCGGTTGTTGCTAATAGCCTCTTGGGCGCAGCCAGGCTGACTTTTGTTGACCCATACCTCGCCCATCGTGCCGGATGACCATCATCTCATCAAGGCTCTGTCTTCAAGTAGTAAGTACGCTTATACCCGCACAAGGCCTATCGCACGGTATTCGAAGATATTGCTGTAATGATATGATTGTGTTACAAATGCGGGCTCCAACAGCCCCAATGCAGACTGATGACCGCCGAAGTCTCCCCTTGCTTTTCAGCCATCGCCCAGTATGCCACCCAAGATGCTCGTCTAAAAGTTGATCATACAAAATATACAACAAGAACCCGGCAGAAAGCCCCCCAGAACCAAAAAGTAGTACACATCAAAACCCAAGACCGCTTCGTCTACTTTATCTTGCTCGCCTAACACGATGCTCATCTCGTCGTTTTCCTTTCTTTCGTTTATCCTTGCCAGGTCCTAGCGGGACATCGCGCATGAGATATGTCTGTGCGCGGATCATGTACTCGTCAATATCGTGAGCAGCCTCGTCATGTGCTTGCGCTTCGGCCAGCGCAGTCTCATTCGCTGCAAAAGGTCCAGGCGTCTGAGCGTCGTTGGTACGAGGAGTCGCTGTGGCCGTCTTGTCCTCAAAGTCACCATCATCGGCATGGTGGACTTCTCTCGCGGCAACCTTGGCCGCAGCACGGTCTTCTTGATCTTCCGCCGTTTCCAAGACAGTCAAATTGGTCCTGTCATTGCCGAGAAGTCGATCCATGGCCAGGCCTGCAACGTCATCCTCTGCCGTATTGTCTTCAAGCATATCCCGATAGGTGAGCTTGTTCATGTAGTCGGTGGTGAAATCGCCCTCCTGGATCACGACATCGTCCAACATCTGCTTTTGACTGGCTTTCCTGAGGATGTTGGACTCGATCGTATGCTCTGACACAAACCGATAGATGTGGACGTCTCGAGTCTGTCCAATACGATGCGCGCGATCGGTGCATTGTTTGTCCATGGCCGGGTTCCAGTCCATGTCGTAGAAGATGACAGTGTCTGCTCCTGTCAAGTTGATGCCCAGGCCACCGGAGCGCGAGGAGAGAATGAACGCCAAAATCCGAGTGTCATTATTGAAGCGATCAGTCAGAATTTGTCGCTGCTCAATCTTAGTGGCACCGTCGAGTCTGAGATACCGATGCCCATGGATGTTCAAAAACTGTTCCAAGATGTCCAGTACCTTGGTCATCTGAGTAAAGATCAGCGCACGATGGCCCCCAGCTTGCAATTGCCGCAACAGCTTGTCCAATCTTTGCAATTTGCCACAGTCGTACTGCAATAGCCGCTTGTCAGGGAATGCTATGGACATCTTCATCCGAGCTTGGTGAAAGGGGTCAGCGCGGCGAGCCAGTTCTGTCACTCTGATGGCTGCAGCCCCAGCTTCCGTCACGGTGGCCACACCCAAATCGTTTGCCACGACGGCTGGGGTGATACAGGCGAACTGCTGAACGAACGGCTCCATTTGTTGCGACCTCGACTCGACAGAGTGCACGAGACTGAGTGACTCCACAGGCGATTGCTTATCCCACCACCTGCTCTTGACCTTGGAAGGTGATAGTCTGGACAACTGAGCATTTGTTGTGTTTATCGTCAGTTTCTCGAGTAAGCCTCGGCCGTAAATCGGACGCTGATTGTGTCGCCATGATTCGTAGTACATCGTTTGATCAAGCTCCTGAAGTCGAGCTTTTCTCCCAATGTTTTCCAGCGAACCTAACACTCCCGACCGATTCTCACCGTGCCATCCAGAGTTCCGACCGATTCTCCGCCTCTGAGAGTCCATCAAAACCTTAAGCTGTTGATATGCATGTCGTTTAGCTGTCTCCTTGAATTCAATCATGGACATGTTCTCGTGGGAGATGGGTGCAAGCTGTAAGAAATCGAGGTCGAGATCATTGGAAGCATCAAGCATCAATTTCCGTCGGACTAGAAAATCATTGATCTCAAATTCGACAGCAACAGACTTAGACATGGCAAATGAGGTGGTGATGGGTCGTGTCTCGAACAGATCTGGATGATTGCAGACTTTGCGAAGCTGCATCAAAGCGTTGATGATGGATAAATAGTTACCCGAAGCCATAGTCTCTTTTGTTTGCGCTCTCGACATGAAGCCATCGTACAGTTGTCGCTGTCGCTTGGAAAGTCGACACATCTCGACATGCTCATACTTCAATGGCATCTGCTTCTCGACATCGGCTTTGAGTCTCCGCAGTAGGAAAGGTCGAATGACTTTGTGCAGCTTTGCAACCTGCTCCTTGTCCTCTGCGTCAAGTACCTGACGCCCATGTTCAAGGATTGACTCCACAGGCTTTTTGAACCACTCAGACCACTCTTTGAGACCGGCGAAAGCATCATCTTCTCCTTCATTGTCTTGACCGTAATGAAGGAAGAACAACAAGGACCACAACTCCGTCAGGTTGTTCTGCAAAGGCGTTCCAGTCAGGAGAAGCCTAGCCCTGGTGTTGAATGTCATCATAGTCTGCCATCTCTCAGACCGGAAGTTTTTGATGTTGTGCGCCTCGTCCAGAATCATATAATGCCATTTCCTCCTCTTGAACGAACTCGCATCCTGCAGGACGAGCTGATATGAGGTAATGCAAACATTAAAACTGTCATCAGCCATCCATCCTCGTCTTTTCTGCTTCCGTTCTTCTTGATTCCCATAATATGTCAATATTTTGAAACCGGGCAAAAACTTTTTGAACTCCATTTCCCAGTTGAGCATTACACTGGTCGGCACCACAATTAGGTGCGGACCCCAAACTTCATGAACTTCAGCAAGATGCGCCAACACTGAAATGCTTTGGATAGTCTTCCCCAAACCCATCTCATCAGCCAGGATGCCACTTCTGCCATGTGCGTAAAGGTCTGCCAGCCAATCGAGGCCTTCATGTTGATACGGTCGAAGTGTCCCTCGCAGCAGGCTTGGAACTGGAGTCTTGATTGTAGATGACTTTGCCTCTGAGAGTGTGGTGGGCGGCACCGTCTCAGCATGAGGGTCGATCGACGAGACAGACTCGGACTCAGATACCTTGGTGGCACTGGTGTGTGGCGAAGTGTGTGCGCTAGGATCCGCGCTTCCTGTATCCTCGCCGTCCGGCTGGGGTACCGAGACATCTCCAGAAGCAGAATGCTGAATGTCCTCCTGGTCTGCACTGTCCTGCTTCGTATCAACCTCGACTTCTTCAGGACCGCCGATGTCTAGACCCTGCGGGTGCAGCACGCTTTCTGCGTCGGGCATCTCGTGATCTTCCAGCACTTGAACTAAAGGACTGCTCTCGGCAGGATCTTCCTGATTCGGAGATTGTCCATCAGATGCCGGCGCCATTTCTGAGAGCTCCTTCTTCGAGAACAACGACAGAAGACCACCTTGCGTCTCTTCGTCGCCGGCGTGCTCACCGTCATCATCACCACCTTCGTCATCTGTGCCAGATTCATCCGTGTCGAACTCACTATCCATCTCAGTCTCTGGATCCGAATCCTCCTCAGATTGATTTGGATCTGTCTCATTCTCACTAACTTCGACAGATTCTTGTCGCACTTCGTCACCGTGGTCTGGTAAATCCGGTAGGTTTTCATATTTGCGTCTCAACTCTTCGACCGACATCTCTGCATCACCATCACCGACTTCTGGCTCGGACTCAGAACCTGTATCTGTTTCTGACATTTGCTCACTATCTTCGGAGTCTGCTTCACTTGTGTCACTTGTCAAGTCGTTCGACTCGTCATCCGCGATTGATTCTTCGTGCTCCGCGGCTTTGCTGAGCATTTGATCAGTTCGATCCAAGACTCGAGCAAGGTGGCCTTTCACCCTGGCTTGCTGTTCCTCTTCATACTGTTTCTGGCGTATTGCGTCGACCTCAGCTCTGACTGCAGCCCATAGTTTATCAACATCCTTAACAACAGTCCGATAGAAGGCAATTGTCGCATCTCGTTTCTCCTGTTCGATCTCCTCCGCGGTCTTGACTCTATTTCGTTTTTGCCTGTCTTCAACGTACTTCTTGGCCTCGTACGCTAACACATGTGCCTGTCTTCTGTGATCCTGACCTTCTTTCTTCAACAAGACTCTGAACCGCGATACGTGCGCAAGGAGGTGATCGAGATGAGCATATTGTCGTCTTGGTTCCTCTGGTCTCTCAGGGAGTGTATCAAGGAGCTTTTTATCAGTTAGTCGACCGCGTCTTTGCGCCTCTCTCACTCGTCGTCGCGCAACAGCCTCTCTCGCTATCTGAACAGGTTCAAGGGTATCCTCCCGCGGTTCCGTGTCATCCCGCTCTAAAAACTCGGTGAAAGAGCCAAATTTCTTAGGTTGGGGTATGTTGGCAGGTGTGGCAACAGAAGGCTGAGGCAGTCGGACACGGAAGGTCACTTTCGACAGAAGCAAGGGAGGGCTCGCAGATCTTGTGTCGTGTAGACTTGAGATTTCCGAGTCGTCCCCATCGTCCTCAGTCTCAACGTGGTGCAGCACGCCATTGGTGTATGGTTCTTCTTCTTGTTTGACGCCATTTAGATGAGGGGAAAGTGGTCGATCGCGTCGAGTGACGGGTCCAACAGAGCGGCGAGGAGACTTAGCTTTAATGACCCTGGTAGACTTTGAACGGGGAGTCAAGTTCCTGGTATGCTTCGGAATGTCCTCTTGCTTTGCAGACTGCGGACTGTCCGTATCGCGAGTCTTTGGAGGACGGCCGGGACCACGCTTCGCAGGAGGGGTTGGTTCGTGTATCTCGACCTTTGCCTTCTTGGCCGACACATTGTAGACTGGCTTCGCAACCTTCTCGCGCTCCGCTTTCACCTTATCGAAAGCGGCGCGCGTGTGTCTCTTGGACGACTGCGGCTGCAACTCGAGAGGGACCACATTTGTTCTCCCGGATCTCCTCCGGCCATTCTCGACGAAAGTTGTTGGACCTTCTGCTACGACCCGTTTCCATGGGGGAGATATGGGCCTTGGGGATGGCTTCTGGTTTGTATCTGTGATTTTCCGCCTCTTAGCTGGTGGTCCATCATGATCATCGCACTCGATTGAGGGTTCTCGAGGTGGTGTTGCCGATGGAGGTTTATCGTCGACGATTTCTGTATCGTTGTCAGTTAGGTTTGTGGTGATCACATTGAATGATGAAACGTGCCTTGATCCTGGTGGTTGGAATGAGAGTCGCCGGTCGGGGGTGAGTTCGGCATTGGCTAATCGCGAAGGGCTGCCTGCTGGCATTGCAAAATTGATCCCTTAGAACAACAATAAACTGATCACGGGCATATTCCACGGGCGGAGCGTAATAATGGTCGAATCGCTGGTCAAAATATTCAGCGCATCGAGTCGAGTTCGTGTACGAAGTTTGAGGGTGCCCAGGGCCGATTTGACTAAGTGGCGTGCGGTTGAAGTTCTGCAGTGGTTAAAATGGTGGATGGTAAGAGAAGTGAAAGTTGCGCAGGCAGTGGGCTATTTTGGTGGATTCGCCCTTTGCCCTGAGCTCTTTCTACTAAGCCAATCATTGCCAACCCACCACTCACTTTCAATCATCAACGTCAAGGCTGTCCGCAACGCTTGATACGAACTAGACCGCATGATTTGAGATCGAATTGCTACACCCCGCTATCTGGCTCTTTGGAGCCTTGTTCCTTCACCACTCCTTGCGAAATGTTCTCCAGACGAGCCCTGAGCCTAGCCACGAGGTCAACTCGAACCCTTGCCCGACCTCAACCGCGCATTCCTAGAGCTCCATTCTCCGTCGCACAATGTCAGAAGGCAGAAGTACAACCGGACGGTGGAAGAATTCTCCCTACGGATAAAACTCTGGGAGAGGTTGATGATGTGGAAATGGTACTTTCAATGGATTCCTGGGGTTGAGATCACGGGGCTGACGAGACGTGCAGAACGGCGGATACATAAACCCTCCTCGGGTGAAGAGACAGTTTCGCGACCCTTATGCACAATGGGACGATCCCCAAGAACGACGCAACTTTGGCGAACCGGTTCATGAAGATAACGATGTGTTGGGTGTTTTCGCACTAGAGGACTACAGACACATGACAACATCTCGAGGTCTGCTAATGTGGGCAGGCTTCATCTCGGTGGTACTGAGTTTGAGCTATGCCGTGGCATCCACTTATCCTGGCAAGCCAAGTGCTCCGAAGGAATATGAGGCTGGTTTGGACAGGGAGTTGGGAGGCGCAGGTGCTGTTAGGGTGAGTAACGGTACGCAATTCCTTGATATTTGCTCTACTGACAGCGTGCAGGCTTTCCAAACCGGTGATGAAATTGAGAACTGAATACGATAGCAAATCGACTTTGTACATATTCAAGAGGCGCATTTTCGTAGCTGAAGTCAGTTATGAACTATCCTGTGCATGCAAGTGGTGACCACTGCGACTCTGTGCATCCTCTTGCTCCCGAAGTTCCCCTTCTTCTCGACCTTTGGCAGCATAGTTACACATCCCACTCTGCGGTTCCTTGGGCGCCTTCCAAAGTCGTCTTTTTTCAGCTTTGTTTCATGAGATGTGGTCGCTATTCCAGCTAATCAGACGTAGGAAACTATCAGCAAAGTGATGACCATTGAATCCCAACTTATTGGTCCAGCCAACAAGTCGACTCCGTTGAACAACCCTCGAAGCTGGGAGACCGACCAACCAGATTGCGGCTTTGTTAGGAGTATCGAACACGGATGTTCGAAGAGGACGCCTGGCTGGATTGGCAGTCGGAACTAGTGTACGACGCCCACTGCATGTCAATCATCTTCGCCTTCACCTTTTGGCGGATAATAACCCGCTCCGAATTCCAACGCGGCACCATCGAAATGATCATCAAGCAATTTTTGCCACGTACCTCCAATCCAACTCCTAGTATACACCGACACATCGAGCTTTGCCTGCAGACTCTGACCCAAAAAGTTCTTACGATGTCCATCTGGAAAAGGCGCACTCAATCCGAAAAAGGTATACCAATCCTCCCGCTCAACATAAGCACAAACATCAAGCTTCTGTCGAAAGTCCTGAATCGACAACCTGAACGACCTTGACGCCCAGTCCGCCTTCACCGACAGGAACGGCGACATCCCAAGAACCTTGACAGCGAAAGGAGGCCGAAAATCAATTTCAACACCAGCCTTTTTATTGCGGTATCCAAGGAGATATGCCTCCATCCCGAGTATCTGGCCACCCGCACAGTTGAACCCGTGCCACGGCGCCTCGTCCGAGTCCGAAGCAGGAGGATAAGCCTGGATCCAAATATGCGCCGAAGGAAAGCTGCTGGCCCAATTCTTCTCCTGATGCACAGTCGCGACACCCTTTTCGTCCCTTTCATCCAGATATTCATTCTGCGCAAGCTTCATCGTGAAAATACACCTCGACGCGAAAGAATGGACATGCCAGTGCAGCGGCAGCGGGAGATACACGAGCCATGACTCCGGCGTTTGTATGCTTGACGCCCAAGGGACACGACTTTTTGTCGTGGCTTTGAACATGAACTCCGGGCATGAGAAGTCGTATGTTGTGGTAGAGTCCGGCAAGACCTTGACGGACCCGATGCCCTTCACGTCCAGGACGAAACTCTTACGGTCCTGACTCGCTTCGAAGGTCAAGCTGCCCTTAGGTGGGAATAGTTCTTTCTGGTAGATCTTGTGGTCTTTGTTGCTGGGCACGTAGGTGAATGACACCATGTGCGGACGGGACCCTGCTTGGTGAACGGAGCAGACGATCAGACATAATGAACTGCCAGACGGGAGCATGAATTTTGAGTAGTAGCCTTCGAATGTCACGTTTGGATGGGGTGCGAAATGTTCCATGGTTGCGTGTCGTTCTGCTTAAATTACCATGAGACGTAATCCGGGATGTCAACCACAAAGACTCATGGAGCCTTCCCCATAGAAAGGTCAATTTCTTGTCGTGATTATCATCTTGCCCGAAGCATAATCATATCTAATATTGCACAAGGGACGAGTAAGTCCAAGTGGTAAAGTGTGTCAAACACTCTACGTCATCATATTTTCATCGCCATCATTGCGTCTGCAAAAGAACGATTCATTATCGAAGGATTAGCAAGTCCGTGAATGTTAACAAATTGTATACATTCTCTGCAATCACCAGCTTATAGCAGGAAGCTGATGTGTCCTGAGTAAAGAAGTCCCTGCAGCCCCGCAATCGCTATGTAAACGTTGAACAATAATGAGACACGTTGGAATGAAAGAGCCATCCCAATCAAAACCGGGGCTACTTGCGCTCCCGTCTGCCTCACCGCATTGCTTCCTGATGCAACCTCTGATAGAGTGTGCAAGAGACATTTCGAGCACCGCTCACGCCGCCATCCACATCCCCGTCGCGACCGTAGCAATCATAATCCAGTATCCTCCATAACTCATCGCGAGCCTCATACCAGCACTGGGAATCTCGCTATCATTCGATGGATCTGTACCTCCATTCGCAGTAGTCCCATTCGCCAACGACCCATTGATATAGGTATCGGCGCTTCCATTGCCATAATCCACAGTCCGTACCAGACTCGAATTGACCGGCGCGCCTCCTGTGCCATTCGAAACAACATCATTCAAGAACGTGCTATTATCGTTCGGGTCGCACCCGCAAACCTGGTACTGTTGGCACACACAAGTGACATTGCTCGTACGGTTTCGCCCATGGTCGTTCCAATAATATCCGTAGCCGTAAGGATACGCCCAGACGCTGCCGTAGAGCCACAGCCCAGGGAAGACCGCAAGTGCCGTGATAGGCAGGGCATACGGCGCGATCCCTCTAGTCGGCGACCTCGCTCCTGCAGTATATGGCACAGCCGCGCCACCAGCGTACTGGTTGCCGTAGGCCTTGGGTGTGCCTGATCCGTCCTTCGTGCGGCCGCCCGCATTGGAGGTGGAAGAGAAGGAGTATGATGATGGTGATCGTGAACCACTGCCAGTCGATCCTCCGCCCTTGCCACCACTGCTACTGCCACCACCCCCTCCTTTACCACCGCCACCGCCTTTGCGCTTTTCGAGGGCGTTGTATGCCTCTAACGGTGAAGCATCCCGGACTGCGACATCGCTAATGTAAGAGGTGGAGGGTGGCGCTGATGCGGCTAAGGAGACAAGGTAGACGAAACCTGTTAGCAGGGAGAATTTCATGACTGCGCTGATGTTGTCGCGTGAGCTGGATTGTAAAAAATGTGATGGTACAATATGAAGCCGGGGCTATTGTGCAACCTGCCTGCTTAATATCACTGCAATGCAACGCATGCCAAAGTAACAAATGCCAAATGTCAAACGAACAAAGAGGCGATAGTTAATGACAATGCATAGCGCATTACCCCTGCCCCATCTTGAAACGATGTGCAGACTCGACACTGCCTTGCCATTGTGCCAATGCGCTAAGCAGGCGCAGGAGGAGTTGTTGCTGGTAAACGAAGGCACAGCCTAGCAATTTCATAGGACGTCATTGGATAGACCCCTTGGCTGACATCAACGATTGGCTTCGATGACCTATCAGGCCAACGCCCGGGCGACCTCCCATAAATCTACAGCATCACTAACAACGGAAGACACGGCTAGCATCTCCTGGCATTCACTTTTTGTCATTGCTTATCCGAGTTTGCCATGGAAAGCTTGTCCATATACAAGCTACAAGCAGCGAGCAGCACCGCCACAGCCTGGGAGCGTTGCTTTCAATAATGTACAATAACAAATAGTCTATTCCGCCGTGTCCCGACGTGTCGCTTCATATCTGTAATGAATATTAGCAATTCGGTTCGACCTCAACCAGAAATCAGCACATACCTCTTTCCTCGGAAAGCCCAAACGCCCCAGTTGCCACAGCTGATATCTTGAGGATCAAGATCATTCAAGTCCCATCTTAATGACCTGAAACGGTTCTCTCCAGGTTCCAATAGCAGATCTACCTCGCCGGCGCATTTCTCCATGACCCACTGCCAGTCCCGCTTCATGTCCCACTCAGTATAGCCAGTGCATATGATTGGAACCTTCGTCTCCAACAGCTGAGGCAGAGTCTTCTCCCATTCATGGGCAGATGCCGGGTGACCCAGCCCAGGGTGATATAGCATGAAACAGTCGAAATAAGGATCGTAAGGGTAGAAAAGGTTGGCTTCATGCAGCGTGTGGAAATAGTCCACATATGTCGTGATTTTCATCCTGGGAGATACTCGGTCTTCGACAATGGCGCCGAAGGGATTCGTCGCAGTCCTCTCCGGAAGAGGAAACTCGGCATCACGATTGGCCATCGACTCGGGTCCGATAAAAACGAGATGTATCAGCGCCAAAGGAAACAGGTGTGACAACTGCGTCCAGACTTCACGTGGGAGTGATGACTCGGCACGAGCACCCAGAATGAACACTCGGACTGGTGGACTCGACAATCTCAGACCTTTGATGCCCGGGCCTTGACCCGTCTTGGGAGGATGCAGAGTATATCGTAGTGCTACGGATGTAAGCAAAGGGTAAGTGCGGCAGAACCAGGGCACACTTACCAGTCAAACTCTTCAAGCCCTCCGTTGTCAATCTTCCTCCTGTGCGGATGTCGTACGGACTCAATTCATGGAGGACGCTTCCCAATGACAACGGATATGTCAATAATCTGGTAACCTGTCTCATACTTCTCTCGTCGTTGATCGCCTCGTATTGTCTTGTGTAGAGGTAGGTATCCCAGTTTGTCATGTTCACTAAGATCTCATCTGTTTGTTGAGGTCCAGGATATTCAAACTCAGGAAACCATCTTCCGGATCGCAGATCATGGTCATCTTCATTGATCTGCCGCAGAGTATCGCATATTTCCAAATGTGCCTCGAAGTCATCTGCCCAATGCTCTTCGCAGCAGTATGTTGCAATTCCGCAGTCTGGACACTCGAATTCAACATGAGCTGGTGGTTGCGAACTCACTCCCTCCACCTTTCTTGCTTCAGGATCATGAGGAGATATGGGTACTCTTGTTTGCTGGTGCGCCGGATGCGGACAAAGGGCATGTTGCTTCATGTAACGAGCTCGTTGCCGGATTTCAGGTATGGGCGATCTGGAGAAAGGGTGGAATAGGTTGTTTGGTCCGAGTACAGCTCGTCCATGAGCCCGCCACTCGCCATAGTCGGTTGGTGGGATGTTATGTCGCTCAAAATTGTCTTCTTCTGCAGGTGCTGCGGCTGTCGATGCTACTCGTGCTGGTTGCTTGGGACTTCGTGCCTGAATCGTTCTTGATCCATTTCCGGCATTGAGGGGACGATTGTTGAATGCAGAACTCGAGGCGAAGCTGCGACCTTTAGATAGTTGTTGTGGTAGTTTAGTGCTCGGACGACTTCTCCCAGCAACTGAAAGCGCCCTCGCACATCTCAGGCAGGTAAAAAGTCCTTCCGTGAGCTGCATTGGACCTCTTGATCTCTGAAAGCTGCGGCATGGAAATGTTGCGGGAAATGGTACAATCATCAGACCATGTCCGTGCCAAGCTGCGACATGTGGTCTACTACCCGCCCGTACTTCCTCATCCGACGGATCACAAAGCGATTTCATTTCACCTTCAAATCTCAACCTCAAAATTCATCCTCCTCAAAATAAAATGTCATACTCCCACAATGTACATGAAAACAAATTCTACGATTCATGACATCGTCTCCTTCATTTACCATTATTGCCTTTGATGATATGGTATGACCAAGCATAGGACTTCTGTTATGTCGCAACATTCACTTTCCAGCTGCTTGATCTTTCCCACAAGCTCTTCGATACTCTCGAAGTCACGGCTTACAAGTCTCGCGTCATGCGAGCTTGTAAGTTAGAGCTGGTGGATATTTTCACACCCGTTGCAAGAATGATCATGGACCTTCATAGTTCAACTTGATTCTGGCCGAATGGCTTCACTATGGCCAGGTTGACTCCTTGCGTTCTACATTCAGGATATATCAAATTTCATCTCGAAAAGCAGTAGTGGTACAAAGTATGCTCCATGAGTCTGCTTGTATAATAGCCCTCGTCTTCGATCGTCGTATCATCATATCATCATCAAGTCGCTCTGAACGCTATAGACAAAAACAAAATCTTGTACAAAGAAGAACGTCTTCTGTCAACCTGTATTCGCTCCAGTCATCGTGGCGCTTCCCAGGTTGGTCTTTTGGAACAGGTTAATCACTTCATCGGCCGAGTAGCCAAAGAAGACTGGTCCATTGAATATGATCTGTGTTGGGCGGTCTTTAATGGTCGTGGAAGCAGAGTCAACCGGTGGTGATTGTTTCTTCGGATCTGTCGTTTGATCCAAGGCTGGCTTGGGCACCGGCTTCCCTTCAGCTTCTGCGCTTGAGCTTTCCGGCTGAATCTTCAGATGCTCAACATCGTTTTCCGATTGTAGAGCACTAGGCGTGGGCTCTTTGTCTGCAGGCACAGATATGCCCCACGGCCGACTGGGAGACTCCCCTACTCGAACTTCCCGCAGTGTCCTCTCAAAATGTGGGACTCTCGGCGCCTCTTCCTCTTCTGAGGCCACAACCTCGTCCACGGCGGGCGGAGCAGGGTTTTCGCTGAGATTTTCGGCCCACTTCTCAACGGCACTCGAACTCCTTCTGTCACGCTCCTCAATACGATCTCTCTCAGGCAGGTATGCCTTGTGCTTCACACCTAGGCCCTGAATCATGTTCGCAAGGCTACCATATTTCGCATCGAGTTGGCGAGCGCTGCTCTCATTCTGCTGATATCTTCTGACGCATATCTCGTGGCTTCGAGGAATTTCGTGCTTGTGATTCTCGAAATATTTTGCTACTTCGTCTGGGGAATGTTGGTCAAGAAAGCGTATAGGGCATTTACCGGAAGGCTTCTGCTCGCTAGTTGGTGATCTAGTAGAAATTTTATCTTGGTGGAATTCTGCCGCAATGGGATCTGCCTGGCCTTCTAATCCGGGTGGGAGCCCAGTTGACATTTTGGCGAATGGACATTCGAGGCCGCCTTGCACACCCGGCGTGGTAAAATCATGTTCAAAGTCCTCTGCATCGACAGGACCGTGTGCGACCGGGCATTTCGCACCGTTGACTTGAAGTTTGTCCATCTTCGACCTCCTGTATACTTCTATGACCTGTTTGGCTCTGCGAACAGCAGGAAGGACTTCGCTCTGTTGCTCTATTTCTAGGGGTTGGCGCAGATGCTTAAGCACTTGGCTCGGAGGGACAGCAAGTGAGGAGACAGAGCGACTGCTGTCAGCAGCTAATAGGGCCTGGTACTGCAGTGAAGCTTGTCAGTGCCAAAGTCTTCCCTGAGCGTCGGCTAGAAGGCAATAGTCAAAGAAGAGGGTTCAGGTAATACATGCAAATGTCGCTCATCGCTGCATAAAGCAGCTCTTGATCTAGAGCTAATCAAGATTTCTCATCATAACAGAAAGGAAATCAGCAAACGCGATCTGTTGTACGTACCTCATTTGCAGCCAACTCAATTTTCGCCTTCAAAGTCTTTCCGTTCTCGGCCTGAAGGCTGATCACGGTCACAAGATCCTCGAACCCCGCTATAAGAGAGTCGACGAGGTCAAACAAACGGTTTTCAGGAACAGAAGACGCGTTCATTTGGGAAAAGCAAGTTGATGGTGTGACTGTCGTTGTGCAGAAAGTCAAGGCAACAAGCAAAAAGCGCAGACACTAACGGGAATCCGCGCAATCAGCCAAGACTAACGACGATCGGATGCATCTGCGGGCTTTGTTCCGGGCATGCCCCTCGATACTGGCACTAGCCTTCATCAGGGGCAGGTTTACCGGGACCGAGGCAAATGCCCCAGATCCGGCAGTGTGCAGTTCCAGGTCGAGTCCGCAGTGTTACTTGTGCCCGGATCAACATAACGTGCTCAATGTCCTGTATCTCGACGGTTGCCGTAGTGGTTTCCTCTCATTCTTAACGCTCCGCCCATCATGAAAGCAGTACAGGTCACCAAGTATGTCTCCGGACCACAAGATCTCGCCGTTACCACCTTGCCGACCCCCACACCAGATGCTACAAAGTACCTGATCAAGATCCATGCCGCGGGAACGAACTTCTTCGACCTCCTCCAGATCCAGGGCAAATACCAACACCAACCACCTTTACCATGGATCTCCGGCATGGAATTTGCCGGCGTTGTAATCGCGACTCCTACCACAAAGAAGGGCTCATCGGGCGCAATTGCAAGCAGTCTGGATGGTATCGTCAGCACGACAAGAAATCATCAATTCAAAGTTGGTGACAGAGTATTCGGCGCAAGCCAGGGCGCATACGCTTCTCACATTCTAGCTCCTGAATCGAACATTTTTCCTATTCCCGAAGGCTGGAGCTTCAAAGATGCTTGTGGTCTCTACGTGACAGCTCCGACCGCATATGGTGCATTGGTAACAAGAGCAAACACACAGCCGGGCGAGTGGGTGCTGGTTCACGCTGGTGCTGGTGGTGTTGGGTTGTCGGCTGTCCAGATTGCCAAAGCATTGGGCGCAACGGTTATTGCAACGGCTGGCTCGGAACGAAAGAGACAGGTCTGTTTGGACTATGGGGCGGATTATGTCGTGGACTATCGAGACAAGAGCTGGCCGCAGAAGATTATTGAGTTATGCAAGAAAAACCGGACAGGCAATGGCCAGCAAGGCGTGGACGTCGTATATGACCCAGTTGGTGAGTTGGCCCGTACCTGAGAGACTGCGCAGGCGCTAACAATGGCGCAAGGCATGATTGAGCCTTCCATGAAGTGTATAGCGTGGAACGGACGATTGCTCGTGATTGGTTTCGCTGGCGGCAGCATCGAGAAGGTCGCCCTGAACCGAGTCCTCTTGAAAAATATCAGCATAGTGGGTATACACTGGGGCCAGTATGCCAACAAGGAGAAGGAGACCGTCCCCGTAGTCTGGAAGGGGATATTTGACTTGATCAAGGCCGGTAAACTGAAAGGTATCACGTATAACGACAAGCAGTACAAGGGCTTGGAGAGCCTTCCACAGGCCCTCATTGCGCTTGGTGCACGCGACACTTGGGGCAAGGTAGTGGTTGAACTCGGCGAGCATGAAGGTGAGGATGGGAGGAGCAAGTTGTGACTTTTTGACTGCTATATCTAGAGCTGTGGAATTTTACAGGTGTGCTGGCGTTGGCTGGTCGTATTGGGCTCCTCTATGCAATCAGATCCTTGCGAAGGCATAGTCTAAGCTCGGACGAGCTTACTGGATGGCGATGGCCTCGATCTCGACGTCGACACCCTTGGGGAGCTCTCGCACGGCAACACAAGTTCTCGCTGGCTTGTGGGTGAACCACTTCTCGTACTCGCCATTCATCTCTGCAAAGTGCTTCATGTCGGACAGGAAGACCTTTTAGTCATTAGTATGGTAGACCTGGAGTTATATGGCATGGACACTGAGCACTCACACCGCACTTGACCACCTTAGAGATCTCGCTTCCTGCTGCCTTCAGGATTGCTTCGAGGTTCTTACAGCATTGCTCGGTCTTCTCAGCGATGGAGCCTGTCACAAGCTGGCCGTTGCTGTCTGCAGGGATCTGACCGGCGACAAAGACCTGTCCTGCAGCTTTGATAGCTTGGCTGTATGGTCCGGCAGCTATTTTGTTACTCCGTCAGTGTCTGGGGAGTCTGCTGAGAGATCGACCAGCATAAACTTACGAGGACATGCGTCCTTGGAGAAAACTGGAGTCAGCCCGGACGACATTTTGGCGGGGTACGAGTGGAATAGATGAGTTGATTGTTGATAGAGTGTGCACACTGGTTTGATATGTCGTGGTAGAAGTCTTCGTACGAGTAGGTTGCCTCGAAGAGATATTGACATCAAGAAAGACAGCTTTTGCTTGTTGACCGTCGGATAATAAAACTGTAATAGGGCGTGGATCGCGGTGATGGGTACTACTGTTTTTTATGGAGGCCATTCCTTAGAGCTCGCCCGGCGTGCCAAGATGGCGAGATGTGCGCATATCAACGGAATAGATCTACCTACGTCCGCCACGTTTATGGCCAACATGTCATCCAAACAAGACAGACTGACACCAGGAGGTTTCTCGTGATTGTCTTTTGCCTGGCTCAGGTTTAATTTTCCGATGAGTTCAGGCCAAGTCCAGCCATATCTGCTGACATGTCGCGGATTGACCATGGTGTCGTGTCGAGTGTGTGGCTCTCCGTGCCATCAAGCACAAAGGCCGAGTCGATGCAATAAGAGGAGCACAACTTTCACAGTCGATATTTGACTTGCGGCGATTTTAGATCTCAGCTTTGTGTGGTGACCGGCTCTATCAAAGGCAGCAAACTCGTTGTCGGCATCAGAATGATGTCGCTCATGCACTGTCGGATGTACACGAAGCAATTCCAAGGATTGTCCCATGTATCGACAACATAGGTTGGGAGGTCCAGTGAAGTCCAACCCACCACTCCCCGTAGACGTGCCTGCAATGCGAGAATTGTCTTTCCAAATCTGCTGGGATCGGAACCATCCATCTTGTAGTCGTTGACCAAAATATCCAGCAGCCGTCCTTTTTCGTCATCGGATGGCGTGTAGACCACGCCACCGGCTTTGAATGCCTTCACGGGGGCATCCGCTGGGGCATCTACCCCTGGCGATACCACGACGGTGACCAGGTTGTAAGCGGGTGACAATGTGCTGATGGCTTTCTGTACTCGAAGGTCTTGGTCTGGTGTAGTTTCACCGCTACTGTCGGCACCAAATACATCACCACCAGTGTCAACAATAAGGACGGTATCAATAGTCCGTATACTCTGCGCCAGCACGGCGTGGAATTGATCCTTTAGATCGGCTCTTTCCTGCTCGGGGACTTTGGCCTTGGACTCGCCTTGGTCAAGCACCAAAAAAATCTGTGAATGATGGCTAAGTGGGATCGTTTCAAGGTCGCGGCCCTCTGTGTGAGTGTCACTGTTGACGCGAAATGTGCCTGCTATAGGTCGACCATTTGCCTCCACGGCTGGCCCACCATCGTTATAGACTTCCCTTTTGACCCCGAGTTTGGACCCCTGCTTCCCTTGAGACCCTGTTGCCCAGGTACGGGTAGAAATCAGCAGTTCCATGCGCTTCTTGCCAGACCTCCGCAATAAATGACCCAGCAGGCTTGCACTGATAATGTCTGATCCTCCACCGCCACCAATTCCAGCATACTCACGGCTATCTGAGCGCTCACCTGGCAACAATTCGGCCAGAGATTGTAATCTTGGAAGTTTGTCGAAAGACATAGGCACAACAGGCTTCCAGACGGCTTTGCGGCCACCATCGATTGCTGCTTCCAGCAGAATCTGATCTTCCACAGTGGCTTTGTCGTTCTCGAGTTGCTCCGTAAGAAGCCGGAGGTCTACGCAAGGATTCTGGCCGAAGCTATGTTGATGATCCTCTTTTCCTTTTAGTGCTGCTGCGATACTCCTGCACAAAGCCACATGGCATTCGTCGTACACTCGGGCGAGCGTCAGAAGAGCCAGACCTAATTGCACCAGGCCTAGAGCTCTCATCAACCCATCCTCACCGATGAATCTGCATAGTGGGTTGTCTGGCTTGGGTTGAATTGTATTGACATGCTGACGCCGTAAAACTGTTCGAACATTGCGGGGTGCTGCGTTGTAAGCGCGCTCTACATCTCCTCCGCTGTGTTGTAAATGAGTCGCAAGCTGTTGGACCAGGGCATCATCAGTGTCCTCCAGCATGACCAAGCTTCGGGTGTATCAATGTGCTGGCCTGACGACAGCGGCTGATGCAGGCCTTTTCCTCCGATCTCCCAAATCTTGTTTCGTGATGTGGAATCGGGACTTTTAGTACACGGTAATGGGAGAGGGGATAAGATGAGCAGACCAACATGATCTGCAAAACCTAGTACGATGCATGTTCCCTGGAGTCAGAAGAGGTCCACGTGAAGCTGCCACGAGCTACTTCTGACCGGCGTCTATCACTTCATAAGTCTTGGAGTGATACAGTAGGTAAGTTAATATGACTGTGGCAGGACTTTTGGTCAACTCTGCAGGGGGCAGTGCGAAAAGGAACACAGCCACTGTAACCTAACCACAAGGGGTCAAGGCCTGTGTTTGAGCATTCCCGCCCTCCCGTCACTGCCCGTCTTCCTTATAACCATTCGCTCAATCCTCTTTCTTCCCATCCACTCATCTTTGTGCCTTCATGCGAGGATCTTTGGTCATTCTTTTCACCATGGAGCCCGTGGGACCCTTCGAAGGACCTTTAGTAATAAGATGTCCTCCTCTTCATCTCTAGAGATTCTTGAATCATAATGGCTACCTTTGAGCATTTCCGGTCTGGACAGTCACGCCGGTCATAACCACTCGTCACGTCTTGAGGGACTTTTGGTTCTGTCCTTTCTCGCCCATTCTCCAGGAATCGGTAATACGTTGTGCATAGCGTTAGTGAGGGGAAAGCCCTTTCAGCCTCAGGGCACCTTATATTATCACTCCAGGGCCCTCATCTACTTCCCTCTTGCAAAGTTTACTCCTCCTTCAACCAAAAACTTCACATATTCTAACCCATGGATCAAAATACCACAAAGTATCGTCCCCAGTCCCCAAAAGACTGGGAACAATGGCGTCCAGTCTTTGTTCGACTGTACATTGATGAGCAAAAGCCTTTGGCTGAGGTCATGACTATTATGAGAGAAGACTATAATGTTTGGGCCAGGTAAGACTGACACCTTGAACCGCTGCAGGAAGTGATGGTACTGTCTGGAAGGAGCACTCCGGCTATTAGAGAACGCACTAAGCCGTAGAGCATGAGGCGAAACAAGCATAGAGCGATTCTGCCTTGAGCCTTAGCGTAGGCATCATGCTGTTGTCAAGGTTGAAGTTACCTTCCTGGAATGTGCTCAATCGGTCAAGAAGAGACTGGGTTTGGGGACGAGAGTGCTTCATCTCAGACAGTGCCACGCTTTCCTGGTCATGCAGCCTCGTTGCGTCAAACCAGTCAGTGCTAACTTTCACCAGTGTCAAGATGTACAAGAACAAAATCAAGGAGTGGAGACTGGGGAAATACATGAAGGGAAACCTCGCCCAACAAATACTTGAGGGCGACATCCCGTCTTACAAGGGCATTCGCGCCGCCGGCAGTCCGGAAGAAGTTCGAAGACGAGCTGAACGATCACTGAAACGCAAAAACGCCCGCCAGCGAGCACGAACACTAAATCAGCCTCCACAATTGGTCACAGAGTCATCCTCCTCACCAACGTCGCCTTGGTCCCCACAGGAGACTTCCACCGCTCTGGTCACTTGGAGTGCTTCACCAGAACGCGTCCTTTCGCCTGCAATCAGCACGATCCACCTCACGACGGGAGTAACAGAACAGTTCCTCCAGAATCTTCGAGTCTGGACCCATGAGGCTTATTCCCGAGGACACTGGGACACTAGTATACAACTACCGGGCCAACATAACAACGGCCGTGGAGCTGCCCGCTTACTCTCCTCCTATCTGACATCAGGCATCACGCTCTTCGAGAGTGGCAAGCATAAACTCGCCTTCGGGCATTGGGATCAGGCTTTTGCCGGCTTCCAGAGTCCCCACCTTTTCAAGTCGTGGTATCATGACATCCCCATGCGTCTGCTCTTTGAAGTGGGCCGAGTAGCCCATATGGGACATCAGCCACTGGCGGCATTGTTACTGAAGAGTATAAAGAGATGGGCACATAATTTTCTCGACGCGGATGATTGTCGACATGCCCTTTTCAGCGCTTTTGGTGACTTAGAAGTACCTCAACTGAAGGACCTATATGACCGAGCAGCACGCTGTATGTTCCAAGGCCTCGAAACTCGAATCGAAAGGGACAACCAGTTACTCTATGAAGTACGACTCAACAGGGCTCTTGATATGCTATGGTACAATCCGGAAGCCGACTTGAGCGAATGGCTGCCCCAGGTCGCAGAGGTCGAC
The DNA here is from genome assembly GCA_035928005.1 of Exophiala sp. CCFEE 6388. Classification (NCBI taxonomy): domain Eukaryota; kingdom Fungi; phylum Ascomycota; class Eurotiomycetes; order Chaetothyriales; family Herpotrichiellaceae; genus Exophiala; species Exophiala sp. CCFEE 6388. The sequence goes on from JAVRRU010000050.1 coordinate 80,745, forward strand.
CGGGTCTGTGGTGCCACCAACTACTATTCAGTCTATTTCCTCTTGCTAGAGGCCTATAGGCTTGTCGCGCGGGAATCATATACCGAGGCGGACGAAGTCTGCTCCCAGGTCCGGGAAAGACTTACTGAGTTGGAGAAGACCCATGGCAGCATTGATCCTTGGCGCGTTGGGCTAGGATACCGACGACTTGGACGGCAGCAATTCCTCAAAGGGCGGTTTGCAGACGCCCGTCGGAGCTTCAACACTGCATACAGATACGTCAAGAGCAATCCCAAACTGTCAACTTCCGTGATGATAGAAATTTGCCAACGTCAAATCAGTATGGCCAATGATCAGGAGGACAAGGTTTTATGGCAAGACATACTTTCGCGATTGGAGCAGCAGACGAAGCCCCAGGAGGAGGACGAGATTCCACAATGGCCTTCAGAATATTCCACAAACGGCACTCTTCAAGTCGGCAGACAGCGAGGGCTCTCGCCCGCTCGATCCCAGCGACGGGGTACGTGGTAACATTGAACATTGAAGGGAGCCACAAGATGATTGCAATCATCATGATTGAGGATGACACGAGTGACGAAATAATGACCTGCTATATGTTATGATACCAACGATGTAGCTTCTGCGTTGTACAATATATTTGGACATATGATACTTCATCGGCCGTTTCTTGTCTCCAGAATGAAGACCTTTAAGCATCGAGGATATCAATCAAGCCCTGAAATAACAATGCAGGCTCAACAAACACAAGTGAGTCTTCAGTCAGCTCCTGAAGCAGGTCCGCAAGGTACAGGACACACGCGACTAGGATGCTCACATTAGAAGTGATGCGGCGAAATTTCCCGGCACTGCCATCTCCGCCTGTGGGCATAGGCGTCAATGCAGCCCCAGGAGTCCCTATTGTCATTCGAGGCAGCTGATTGGGTAGCACTCAACCACACATTTGCCGATAAGGTAGAGGACGCGCGTGTGCATGAAAGCCACTTTGTAATCCGGCGAATTGTCTCGAACATGGGTGCAAGGAGATCCATCTCTGTCACTCGGCACGCCGCTGTATACTTCTGTCGGACTAGTTGTGGTTGCAGAAGTACATTCTATCCTCGACTTCCGCTGTGCTTACGGGTTTCAGAATGCTCGGCTCTCGATACAACAGGTTCAAGCGAGCCGGCCGGAGCAACCACGGCGAACAGACTCAAGATGTCTTCGAAGGCTTGATGTCTGTCGAGGCAGGTGGGAGCACTTGTCCAAAGTCGTCGTATGAACTGGGTGAGGTTCCAATGAACACAAGCCAACACGATCTGGAAGAACAACTCGATCATCCCGGTCATCCCTCAGGGACCACAAACTTCGCCGACTCCAGCACCAGAGCTGGACTCTTTTCAGCTCGTAGGAAATTCCCGTCAAGCAGGAGATATGCAACGATGCGCCCAAGATCAGGATCAAGAACAATTTACCTCCTCAAACTCATCCTGATGATAATGTAAGCAAGCTTCCTCTCATTTGGACCTTATTGACTAGTATTGGACAGCGGGCTATTGCAATGTCTAGTCGTCGTCTGCAATGCGATCGACGCCCTCGTACCTGACTTTATCGACTTGGTAGCTGGACCCATCAAGGATTTCAATGCATACTCATCCCTTCCAAGTCACTGGAGCGAGACACTCACTGCTGACGTGCACCCAATAATGTGTCATTCCCACAACGACTACCGGCGACGAGAACCTTTGTCGAGCGCCATACGCGCTGGCTGCACTGGTGTTGAGGCAGACGTCTGGCATTTCGATGGAAAACTCTACGTCGCTCACCATATCGCCGGCATCCGGCAGAACAGAACTCTCTCGAGTTTATATCTGGACCCCTTAGCAAACATACTCGACCATCAAAACGTCGTACCAGAGTTCGTGGAACCTGTCACTACAGTGCGCAATGGTGTCTTTGCTGATCACCCAAGACAGTCTCTCGTCTTGCTGATTGACTTCAAGAACGACCCGGAGCAGACTTGGGACATATTGTCTTCGTACCTCGACCATTTCCGTCAAAAGGATTTCCTCACACATGCCAGAGCGAGCTCCATAATCAACAGGCCACTCACGATTGTGGTCTCAGGCGACGCCCCCTTTTCACGAATCATCGAGAACTCAACACACCGAGATATTTTCTACGATGCACCACTCGACCTTATGGCTTCAATATCACCTTCGGTGCTCCCACTCGATACAGTCGCCGAGCCACCTCCCCATACAGATGTGCTCGCGGACCCAAAGTCATTCCCAGCAGATCCCACCATTTACTCCCCGACCAATTCATACTACGCCTCCGTCTCTTTCATCAAGTCAATTGGATATCCATGGCACTCGTCACTGTCACAAACCCAACTCAACTTGCTGCGCAAACAAATTCGCGGCGCTCATGCTCGAGGACTCAAAGTCCGATACTGGGGCATCCCGGCCTGGCCCGTCGGTGTGCGGAACTACATCTGGCGTGTCCTCGTCAGAGAAGGGGTCGACTACCTGAGCGTCGACGACATTGAAGCAGTCACCCACGACAACTGGGGTCCTCGAAAAGGCGGCTGGGGCAAGAAGTTCTGGAGATAAACATATACACAAATTCGAAGTGACTATCACTGGTCAAGTCAACTACCCTACAAGTACTGTTTTCCATCTGACCTGGTTCGATCACACCTTATCAGCGACATTCTCGCCCGTCGCCTCACCAGGCATCTTGAAGATAATCTTCAATACCTTCCTCGCCTCAAAGTCCTTATACGCTTGTGGCGCGTCCTCAAGGGACATGGTCTTTCCGCACAAGAAGGCCACTTTCTTCTGCTCCTTGACCAGCACCTCGAGCGCATCCTCAAAGATGCTTCGCACCGGACACCGTCCGAACGCCATGGTGACATTCTTGCCGTAACAAAGCAGCCCATTCAGCGGAAGTTGCTCAGTGTGCACGCCAACAGAACTAATCTGGCCCCACGGACGGATCATATCGAACGCCAGCATAAACGCATCGGTGTGGCCCACAACCTCGAGAACCACGTCGGCGCCCCGTCCATTACTCGCCGCCTTGATCTTCTCGACCGGGTTGTCATTGAGGTTGATCGGGATGGCGCCGATCTTCTTCGCTTCGTCGAGACGTTCCTGGACAGAATCGATCGCGTACACCGTCTTGACCATAGTTAGAGCAGACGTGATGGCGCAGAGCCCCACAGGTCCACACCCGATGACCACGGTCGTAAACTCCTCACGGTCCCGCTCCGGAAGGTTCTTTAGGAACCGCGACGCCGCAAAATATCCCGTCGGGAAGATGTCAGCCATGAGAACAAGCATTTCTTCCGGGATGCCTATTTAACGAGCGTAGCAAGTTAGTAAGACATCATATCGGTCATACAGAACCCATAGCTGTGCGACTCAATGTTACGAGAGAGGGTGTTCCATACCTTTCGGCGTCTTCACAAGCGTAGAATCAGCCAGCGGCACACGCACATACTCCGCCTGCCCGCCATCAATCGAGTTCGCGGGCACCGAGTTACCAAACAATTCGCCCTTGGCACAACGACTCGCCTGCCCGCGCACGCAGTAGTAACACTCCTGACACGCCGTGTAAAAGGGCACGACGACTTTATCGCCAATCTCAAATTTGCTCACGCCGTCGCCCTTCTCAACGATGGACCCGACGAACTCGTGTCCGCAGATGAAGTCTGGGGGACACTTGAGGTGGCCGCGGTAGTAGTGTAGATCCGAACCCTATCCACCAAACACAACATCAATGTTCATCCCACGGGATCATTCGGTTGGGGTAGTAGCGCTACTCACGCAGAGAGCAGTCGACGACACTTTGAGAATCACGTCGGTTGGGTTTTTGATTTTGGGGTATGGTCTGTCTTCGACGGCGACCTTTACTGGCAGTTAGTATGACGCACACAATAGCCAAGTCAAAATTCATAAAGATTCAGAACCTGACCCATGGCACTTTCGGACTTGACCAGGAACGTAGACATACCTCATAATTACCCTTGAGCACCACTGCACGCATCGTGGAGGGAGGCATAGTGGCTGTGCGTTTTAATGCGAGGCTTCTTGGTCAGTTTTTGCGTTGATGTCGGTTTCCAGTGTCCTCTCGATACTGACTTGAGCTTCCTGGTCAGCTTCAAGTTCACAGCTGGTCACGACGACTACTTAACGTCACTGGAGATTTTGCGGTCTTGTTGCCGTTCGGGCGGCGGGAGCATTCAACGTGGGGAGAATGGATTTCCCCGCTCAAACCCCCTTTTACCGAGGTGTGAACGTCAGTGCTGCGGAAGGGACGAGGCTGAACCTAAAAGGCAGCCTTGCTTGGTGCCATGCATGCTTCTTGGAGTGTACCTTTACGGTGAAGGCGTACCTAGCAAGTAGAGTGCCACGTAGTGAACAGGCGTGTCTCGCGGACCAGATCGTCACGAGAAATACTCTGATGGTTTGTCATGTCACTTCGTTCTGCTTTTTATGTGCACAAGCTGGCCAGTCACCCACGGCAAACTGCCCATTCAGACCTAAACCCCTCCTATTCTTTACATGTCCCACAAACATCAAAATATCTGCTCATCACGCTCAATAGTCGTAGTCATCATATCCGCTTCCGTCATAACGTCTCCTGATACTGCCTGCAACACTAGTAATATCCACATTTTGTCTCTCCTCCTCAGGGTGAAGTAAGTTCTTCCTGTGCTGACTTTCCGGAGAAGGCTTCCCATCATAAGTCGATGCATATGCCAGCGCTTCTCTAGGCAAGTCTTGCGCCTCATAAGAAGCACCAGACTGACCTGAGGCTTGTCTTGTCGTCCGCAACGGTTCAGGCATATCTGGATTAGGATGTCGCGCTTGTTGACTTGGAAGCAGAGCACGTCCTCCCGCCGTAGGAGATGTGACTTGATTGTAAGCCGCAGAAGTGCCCGGCTTTTGATCCCGAGCTGGACTGCGCATAGGCGCGACAAAATCAAAGCTCGGGACTGACGCGGGAATGGAGTTTCGGAAAGGATTGCCCTGATCCCGATATGGACTCTCCAAGTCCAAGTCTGCTTCATGATTATCCAGGCTGGAAGCAAGAGGGATTGCTGAAGTAGGCGTTGCAGTAGCCGTATACGATGTAGGAGTATTTTCGTTGCTCCCATTTGATGAGTATGAATCCGGATTGACGAGAGAAAGTCGAGGTGGCCCCCCGTGGTCGACGTCGAGTTGCGACCCGGAACGAGAGTATTCCCCAAATTGCCTTTCTAGGTCGCCGGAATCCGCATTGGGGTCGAAGAACTTCTCATCTGTCATGTAAGGATTGTTCTTCTCATCGTCATCGTTATAGTTCATCGTTGGCATCTCGACAACACCCTCTGGAAGAGTGTACGGCCTGTCAGTCAGAGAAACTCCACGGTTGTTTCCGCCGGACTGCGCTTCTCTCTCGTCATAGAGTCCTGTTGGATCGATCTGATAATGATTAGGCGGTAGCGAGAACGGAAGTTCGGGAGGCGGATTGGAGCGACCGACTGGCCTATCAGGCTGTATGCTGTTTTGCGACTCTGAGGCCACGGACATCCGTGGTGTTGGGCCCTGCTGACTGAGAGTTTTGGTCACTATGCTTGTGGATTTCCGCTCTGCAGGTATTCCAAAGTCCTGCGAGTCTGGTCCGTCTGGATCTCGGATACCAAATTGAGCAATGGTACGCAATTTTCGTGTCACCCACGAGGCAAGAATCTTGCCCCTTTGCTTCTCGGACAGTCGGCTTCGAGGGAAGTCCCCTTGTCCAACAAAAGCAACAATGTCAACGATGATTTGATGTTCATGCAGGACAGCATTGACGATGACCGGTACGATAGAGGCCAGATATGCCTTGCGGAAGACTTCCACCAGGACCACAACCAATCCGCCAGCCTGGAAGACGGCGCAACCTCCCGGTGCAATGTTTCGGTGGCATCTTTCAATGCTGTTTTCGATATCGAGCGGGAAATGATTGAGGCCGTTGACCTCGAAAGTCTCTCCAATACTTCCCAGAACAAACAGGATCTGCATTTCGACAGGTTGGTTGCCGGGACCTATTGGCCTCGTGACGTTGTGCAAGAAACCCAAATCACCAGTACGGACATAGGTTTGATTTATATCGCCTCCCGCAATGCGGCCATTGAATCTTTCCTCGTCGAATATTTGTTTAGACATGTAGAACGATTTGGCGCATGCTTCAGACTGCACCCATATCTCGCCATATTCGCCAACGTGGCATAATTGACATGTCTCGGGATTGACGACAGCTATCCGTGTAGACACGGGGACCATTCCAGAGTCCTGGATACATAACGCTGTTGAATCTGTGTCCGGATCGACTGGGTATATCAGGCCTCTTCGAAGAGCTCGTATGTCAAGCCAAAGCTCGATGGGCTCAATGGACATGTAGCTACGAGAAGCAATCATTGGGTTGAGGACATGCGTGTAAATCGTGTTGATAGCTGTTCTTTCGAGACCTGTCTGAGCAAAATGTGTTCTTGCTTTGATGAAGAGGTCGAGACGTGGCCGAGTCTCCGTGATGATCATCAAGTTTTTAAGCTCATGCAGGGAATAGCCTTTGCCAGCAACGTGACCCATGGCGAAATCCAACATCTGACTCGTGGCGTAGGTATCCTTGACTTTATATCTCGACAATGCCTGGAACAAGGAAGCAGGATTTTGAGCAAAGTCGAGTGGCGATATCAAGTAGGTGGTACTTCCATTGTAGACACCCATCATGACCGTATGAAGGAAGCCAATGCCGATCGTACTTCTAACACAAGCCAGAACAGGCTTTGAGCTCGTCATCTGGCAAGTCTCTTTCTGTACTTTGCACATTCCAAGGATCGTATCATGTCCTAGCTGGACGGAGACTCGGCGTTGATCTGGTGTCCAGTAGGTCCAAATGATGACAGGATTGGAAGCTGAGACCCAGGAACGAGTCATCGTGAGACCGAGATCTCTACAGCCGTGTGACTGCTTGGCGGGCTTTGCGGTATTGTACACGTTAGGGATATTTGTCTTGAGGTATTGCGCGGACTGTTTGAGATGCTGCGAGACGGGTTTTTGTTTGAAAAGATGATCAACCTCAGTATTGCAGAGGACAGCTTTCACACCCATGTCGGCGACAATGTGCAGGTAAGCTGGTGCATCCTCAGAGAGTCGATTCGAATCCAAAGGCGCGAGTGGGATGGCGATTGCTCCCAGGACCATGCAAGCATAGAGGGCGTACACATAGTCCTCGGAGTGAGTGTACATCAGAACAACATGGTCGCTAGGTTTGATTTTCACCTTGTTCCGCAAGTACAGTGCCACAGCAGCCACTCGTTGGTCGAACTTCTTCCAGGTAAGCGGCTTGCCCTCCTTACCCCTGCCATCGATTGTGCAGTATGCGAGTTCGTCGGCTTGCCTAGCCACTCGCCATTGCATCAGGTCGAAAATGTTTGTAAAATTGCTGAGGGCTGTGGACGTGCGGTCATCAATTACTACTTCTCTGGGATCAACACCCGACCACTGCGTCTCTTGGTCGTAGAGGAGTTGTGTTCGAGCACCACTTGCTATCGCAGACCAGATCCCACCACTTATGTCTTCCCCGAATGGTAGATTCTGGACGGCCCGTTCGACACCAAATTTGACATGTACACATGGCAACGAACCGTTGTCAAACTCTTTGCGACAAAGCATGTTGCCGATCTCCCGTCGGCCATTCTTCGTGACCCTTGGCAGAACCCCTGGGGCTGTAATCAAAACGCAGTACACCCGTAGATGATGTTCTTGATATAGCACATCCATTGTCCGATCGGCTAGCGATTCAAGCAAGGCGATATCAAGTTGCCTCGGAGGACCTCCTGACGATACAGGGGCGGTCGAAGCGGATGACGACTCGAGAAGAATGATCGGAAGATGCTCATCGTTCACAAAGCAATCAAACGCTGAACAGTCATGAATCTTGGGCACGTTCCTCATGATAGTGAGAATGAGGTGCTGAACAAAGAAATAGCGATGTTCCTGCACCGCCAGACCAGATTCAACCCATTCGACTCTTTGCCTCAACCGATCTTCATACAGTCCGAGTACGTAGATCTTGCCTTCGATGACGCACCCAAGTAACCCTGTCCGCAGAAATTCGGGGTCAATGGCTGTCGGTGTTGGGTTTCCTTCTTTGAAGCAGTAGGGACGTGCATGAAAGATCGTCTCGGTGTGCCTGGGCAGTGCCCAAAACCCGCCCGAGAGTGAGGGTGAGTCAACCCAGATCTCACCGATAGAGTTTGGACTGCATATTAGACCAGACTCCGGATCTACAACTGCTAGAGTAGCATCGGGAATTGGATAGCCAAAGGCTCCGCACCTGACAGCATTCGGAAACGACTCGGCTTTAGCGCGCGCCTCAGAACCCATAGCAAGGACAACGATGTCGTTGGTCTTGAGAGCCTCTTTGTCTAGCAGTACTTCGCCAAGATCTTCTGTCGAGCGTTCTTTTGAAGGTTTCGGCTTGCTGCCGCCTCCGAGCAAACTGCTTCCAAAGGCGGATTTGTTGTTGGAACTTTCGTCTTCTTTCTTCTCTTCAACTTCGCGGTCATGGTCCATCTCATGGGTCAATGAACAGCCCATTCTTTCCTCCCCACCAAGCCAATCGCGCATGCTGATGACCATTCCCCCGTGTTCAGGCAAACACAACATCGGCGCGACGATTTCGCGTGCCCTGGGATTGCGGAGCGGTTTCAGCCAGCGGTCTGCAAGGAGCTCATGGAACTCGGCGTCCACGGTCAATGTGTCGATCATGCATAGCTTGACGCTGCTGAAGTTCGGCTCGGATCCTCGTTTGAAGTTTCTCGTTGTCATCGGATCTGCTTGGTAATTGTAGACCACGCGTTTTAGGCCAGGGTAATCCGCTACCAGGAGAGTGGTCTTGTACTTGGTGATCAGATTTGCGTAAAGACCAGCTGTCTCGATGGCTCGCTGATCAATGTAGACCTCTGTGTGACCGCCATAGACGTTCAATAAGATTCCCAGAATCATGCCGATACTTTGCCTTGGATCCAGATAGCTAAGGATGGTCTCACCATGTCTCGAACCTGTGATCAGATGGCCTTGTTTGTCCCGTAAAGAAGGATTGAAGGTATCAGCTCTGGTGTTGCTCGTTGCGGACGTGATCATCGCACTCAGTGTCGCCATTTGATGCATGATCGTTTTGTGGCTCATGACAACTCCTCGTAGATCGCCGGTTGGGGCTGTAGAGAACTCGATGTATGCCAAGTCAGGCACTACTAGAGGAGGCTCTTCGCCCTTTCTCTTGGGGTGATAGCTTCCAAACTCGTTCGTCTTCCACCATTCAACACCACGCGGCCAACTGAGTTTAGCAGCAGTGATGTCACGCTGAAAGTTCTTCAGGTTAGCCTCCGTCGTCAATGCGAGATGCGCCTGTGTGGAGGTCAACACAACGTTTAAACGAGTGTAGTTTTTCAAGTCGTTGATCGGCACAGCGACGACACCCGCAATGAAGCAGCCAAGAAGTGCCACGGCAAATTCAATGATCTCGTTCTCGGTATAGATCAAAGCCACGCGATCGCCCTTGTACAGGCTACTCTTATCCCGGATAACTTGGGCCACCTTTTCCGCACGACTACAGAGCTTGTCCCATGTTATTGATACAAGCTCTTTTCCCTTCTGATCCAGCACCCAGTACGCGGCCTGCTTGGGATTCGTCTTTGCTCGATGTCGTAGCACAGCTGCAATGTTCTCGAAACTGGACATCTCGATGTGCGAATCATGGGGGTCGCAGATAGCGAAAGGAACTTCTCGAGGCTCAAGGGGCATCTGATGTATAGCTGCACCTCCGGGAAGCTCTCCAGCACCCAAGAAAGGTGGTGGAATCTGCGCAGTAGGGGAGGTCACCTCGCCTGAAGAGTATCGGTGGACGTTGCCGCCATAGGTTTCTTGTTGGTCTTCTCTTTGTTGGCCAGCAAAATCCGAGAAGTACCCCTGCTCCAGCATGGTAGAGTTTCTGGTGTCTGCGCCTGCGTAGTTAGGCTGGGTGTCGGGATTGAAGGCGTAGTTCTGGCTCATGAGTGTTTGAGTGCGAGAGGCCTCATTCGCAGTCTGGAAGGTCTCATTGCGGTTGTCGTAGGACGATCCCGACATTGATCTGCCTCCTCCTGCTCCTTCCCGCTCTTGAAACCTCTGAACCAGACTTTGTGGTGTTGAGCTTCTTCGAGGGTCATTGCTGTATTCCTCCCTAACAATCGAAACCGGCCGAGCCATGCTCGGATAGCCCTCTGTCATTGTTCCATTGCGCGAGTGGCCACTCACAGACCTGCCCGTGAGAGCGGCGAGCGAGGCTGCACGGGAGGCATCGCTGGAAGCCGGATGATCGGTGTCATCAGGGGAGTGTACTCGAAGTCCTCGCGATTGAGGCTGCGGAGACTGTTGAGGGCTTATATACTGCGAAAGTATGAGGGTGCGGCGTTTCTCATAACCTTTTCTCGTTATGTCCCCTTCTTCCAGCTCCTCGTCAAGCTTGCGCAAGGCTTCCTCCAGTTGCGGATTGACGTTAGACATCTCGACAGGGCTTCATGAAGGCGAGTCGCTTTGCGTGATTTGCGCACAAGACCAGGACCGCCCACGGCCGAATCGGCCGACTTGTCTGTACACGACACTCGAGAAAATCGATCAAGGGAGGAAGAGAACTAAGCGAGTGACAAGGAAGCTTGCAGAAACACGCCGATCAACCCGCTCCAAAGGACGATTGCATGGGTTTCAGTTGGATTCGAAACATGAAAGAGGCGGCGCGCACCAGGCGCAGTGTGGGGAGACGTGACGATTGGCGATGTCTCACTAAAAGCACTTTTCCTGACATTGCCATGCATTGCTTGTGCATGCCCTATTTTCTATGCGACACCTGTCGAATATCCTCCTGAATACACACACACTATTCGTAGAGCCTGCGAAGAACAAGACCTAGGCCAATTTTGAACATCAATGAAGATGATTGATCGTCTATCTCTAACTATCTGTCCGCTTTGGGACAGAAAACAAGACTCCGATTTCAGACGACGTGTTTTAGGCCTACCAAACCAGATCACTCAATGTTGAAGAGAGCTTCTAGGCATCCGGGGTTGCGCTATCCATGCGTGCACCTATTCTCTCTTTCTCTCTGCGAGGCAAGTATAGCCTCAGCAGTACTGCACTGCACACAATGACGATCGCCTCGAAATCGCCCTCCTGGGCGCAAACCGTGGCTGCCTAAGCCTTGGTGATCGTGGGGTGCCGGTGTGACTTCCGCATATTGAAGACTCTGAAGACGCCAGCAAGTTGGTTCTGGTGGGAGAAAACTGCTTGCATTAAATGATTCGCGTAAAACGTATAGCTTGATTGCGCAAATCAACTGTGATATCAGCAGCCAGGTGGGCAGCGAGAGTCGTGGATCAGCCGCTCGTGCCTTGCGCTGGGCAGACTCCAAGGTTCTGTTGTCCTGGACGTACGCTGTGGCTGGTTCAGTAGCATTCTGTGGTCGCTACTATGACTGACTCTCCAACAACGTATAAACGGGAGCATTTAGCTTGTCCCGACCTTTCAAAAAGGTGAGCTCGATGATGAATATATAGCCGAGTAAGGTTCCGCCGCATTTTTCAACCAGCGTGCCAGCAGCTGAGGCCGATCCGCCAGTTGCGATCAGATCGTCCACAACCAGGACCTTCTGACCGGGTTTTATCGCATCGGTTTGCATGGCGAACGAATCGGTCCCGTATTCCTTCTCATATTCTGCCGTTTCGATTTTGCCAGGCAGCTTCCCAGCCTTTCTAACTGGAACGAATCCAGCTCCGAAGGACAAAGCCAGTGTTGGTCCAATGAGGAAACCTCTGGCATCGAGGCCGACGATCACATCTGGGAGGTTATCGGGCCCGAAGCTCTCGTGGATTTGGAGCTCATAGGCGCGGATGAGGTCTTGATGTAGACTATGTGAGGCGAAGAGTGGGAGGATGTCTTCGAATAAAATGCCTTTCTGGACCGGATGCGTGAGCGGCGTCCGTTATTTAGCAATGTGCTTGTTCACACCTTGGGAAAGTCTGGGTAGGTTTTCAATCCAGCTCTGATCCGACTCTTCAGTTCCGGCAACGCTTGAGGACCGGAGAGTTCGGAGGCTGTAGCAACAATTAGCAAGGCTGAACATGTGCAGGCAGGAAATGTCCACATACAGGTGGTGGTGGCATGGGGCTCTGATCGCGCGGAGCCATGACTTGAGTCTGGATTTTCAGGAAGAGTCATGCTGAACAGAAACGGACTGTACGAGGGGGCGATAGCAGGATAAATAATGAGATGAGAGAAAAAATCGGGATGACAACAAAGAGCACCGTTGCACAGGAGGAACAGGCGATGCAGGACGAATCAGTCAGGCATGCAATCCACAGTGGTAGTAGTGGAGGAAGCTGAATGCAGCAGCTGTTTGCTAGGTTCCGTTCGGGTTATGGGACGGACGCTATCCAGCTGGTCTTGGGTTTGGAGTATCCTGAGGTGAGCCTTTCAGATGCCAGTGCTAGGCAGTTTGACAGTTGGTTTGCATGTGTTAAACGTGATGTTACAGAGTTCAGAGTCAGCCTGCGCGCCGTCTGCCGGGATTTCTCCCAATATTTTTTTCCCTTCCGCACTGACGTGATTGACCAGGGGTGCAAACCATGTCCTGTCTGGTTTAGGACCTTCCGATAGACAGCGGTGTGTGCGTGGAAGCGAATCCACTCGGCAGCAATTCTCCCTTCATGGATTCAACGCCAAAAGGATAATATTCATTTTTTGCTTCGAGTCAAGGATCCCCAAAAGGCCCGTGGGCATGTGTACTTTTCTGGATAACCGATCATCGAGAGATAGGTCGTTATGCCGGTCATGCCCGGTTAAAAGGCCATAGTTCAGGCCCAGGAGTGGGATGTCCGAGTGGTGGGCTTGATAAGGCAAGAATCCATTGATAAAGGAACGTGGAACCGTGGACAGATGCCTACATCGAGCGTAGGATTGGCCGATAGGAACCGCCGTCCTTCGAGGCCGTGGGTAATGGTGTGGGCGATGGTGTGAGTCTGGGTGGATGCGGTCTGCAGAAACCAAATGTTTACCACCCATCACTGCTGCCTTTGCAGATACGGCCAGGACAACTGCATTTGGTGTTGCCACAGAACGAAAGCCATCTCCATCCCTCTGCCTAAAAACGGGCCGTTGTCTAGTGGAGATATAAACTAAGCCTTCACCAGCAGGCATCCGACTTGACATTCATTGTTCACAAGTAGATGTCTCTGTCCTCACTTTGGCCAGGTGTTTGTGTACAAAATACTCCGCCGAGGTGCAGCGACGCCTCTTCATGGGGTTGAATCGATACGGGATGCAACACGCCATCATCTTTGGTCAACTTGATGAGCCATTAAACGTTTCGTGCTACGCGAGTCCGCCACGACGAGCAAGCCACCCACGATCCTTCTCGATCACCTCAGCCTGACCCGCTTCTATCTCTGGCTTAGCTTCGCGTGATGAGAGGCCATGTTCTAGAATTCTGATGCAGCGTGAACGATCATCGGTGATCTGCACCATGCACTTGTCTGAGGTCGACTCTGTTTCCTTGACGAAATTCGCAAACAATGGCCGACCTAGGTTCTCTGTTGGCGGATATGCGTATCGAAGTAGCGGTCACGAAAAGAGGTTGTTTTCAAGGGTCTGGTCATATAAAGCTACTGCAAGCCACTGTGCAGCGATCGGCCCCTGATCCTGGAGGGTGCCACAATCGCCCGCCGTTGCCGTTGCTCATGTTTCCGGCGAGCGCCATTTCGATGTTTATATAGGTCGTGGGTCGTCCAGCACGGCAGAGTATCATCTCGCTCGTGGGGGCGAAGTCTTGTTGTCATGAAACACCATGACAAGATGGATCGAAAACGGACGACACTATTGCGTGCCTACTTGTGTCAATTGTGTTCGACCAATACTGGAGTATTCAGTATTCCTGCCACAGTCATGCATACAGTCGTGCTGAAATGTGCAACTGTCGACTGCCTTGACCAACCTGAAAGTCGCACTGCCGCGAAGACTCTCGGGGTTCTATCCCGAAGCATCGCGTCGTCACGACTTTTCGCTCGAATGTAACGCGACCACATGCTGCTAGGCTTCAATGATAGAGAGACAACGTATACAGTAACCTAGGTACCTTTTCTGTACGTTTGGGTACACAGCAACAACTGCCGGTTTGCTTGCTCTTGACGGTCCAGCTTCGTCCGTGCATGTACCTAATGTCTCGTGGGGTTTTCATTGGCATAAACAGCTTCGGCTAATTCTGTTGGGAGCTTCTGGAGCATCAGTGAGACAAGACTGAAATGTTCGCAATAAAGGACGCGTCCAACAAGCAGCATCAACTCAACATGACAACACAACACACACTACGGAGTACTAAAGTGTGATTACCGAGTTGTATACCGAGCCTCGAGCAAGTAAGAAACTGACCTCCTTGGAAGACTGGAACATGTTCACATGGTCTGTGTAGACAGTCGATTGCGGAGTTCAATCTCGAGGTGAGAATTGGGCTGCGCAGCCATGAAATGATCCATCAGATAGCAAGACTTTAGGTAGGTGTGGTACGTTGTGTACAATAGGTATGAGTGCAAGTATCGGTTCAGTGTAGAGCGAACAGTCCCGCTGCCATTTCTTCTCGGATAAACCCGTCATTCCAGAAAATTTCCTCTTTCGGAACTCGTCCCGCATGAACTCAAAAAATTATTTTGCAATGGGCAACAAAGCAGGCTTTCTCTGAAACATAACACACCATCTGTCCCCAGCAAGCCCCGACGATTACCTGACACAATGGTCCGGGCCAGGGAAGAGGACGAATTCGTCTTGACGCTGTCGGACGCCGAAGAAGCACCACCAAGCGAATCCGAGTCTGACCACGAACGAGGAACGAAGCGCAAACGAGACGAACCCCCCAAGCATACTGCCAAAAACAAGAAACAGAAAACACAGTCGAAGAAACAAAAACACAGTGAACCCGAACCAGTATCTGAGCCGGAGAGTGAAGAAGATCAAGGTGTAGAAGATGGTGCCATCGACTCTGATTTCGAGTTTGAAGTCGGTGCAAACGCAGCGCTAGAAGATCTCGAGGAATTCGATGGATGGGGCGCCGGCGAGCCTGTATCAAAGACGAAATCCGGCAACAAAAAAGGTGTGGATATCGATGAGCTGATTGCCCGTCGTGCTGCGAAGAGACAAACCCGGACGAATGGCAAAGAGCATACTCAGGAAAACGGTGACGCAGTGGACGATGACGATGGATCTCCGGCTGGAGAGGAGGAAGGTGACGATGAGATACCTGACTTCGATGACGACGAACTACTAGCACCCGACACTTTCGGCGCAGACGCTGCCAGTGAAGACGAGGACGACGAAGGCGGATCAGCTGATGAGGAGGAACCCGATGAGAACGACGCCTCTGACAACGACTCCGTTGCTTCTCCGACCGCGCATCCCGACGACCTAGCCTCAGATCACTCAGACGCCGAATCCCAAACCTCAGACGCAGACCCTGAAGAGCAGGCGAAAAGAGACGCCTTTTTCGCCCCAGAAGAGAAGGCTAAAACACCCAATCTGAAGTCTGTCTCTTCATTCCAGCAATTTTCCTTGTCACGACCTATCCTACGTGGCTTAGCCACACTCTCTTTCACCACGCCCACACCCATCCAGGTCCGCGCCATACCTGTCGCGCTGCAAGGTCTCGATGTCGTGGGTTCCGCAGTCACAGGTTCCGGAAAAACGGCGGCGTTCCTGTTACCCATCCTCGAACGTCTACTCTATCGCCCGCGGAAACTGCCAACCACCCGCGTCGCCATTTTAATGCCAACTCGTGAACTGGCGGTTCAATGTTACAATGTGGCCATCGCACTCGCCCGCTTCACTGACATCACATTCGCTCAGGTGGTCGGTGGATTCTCCCTGCGTGAGCAAGAGGCGGTCCTCAAGAAGCGGCCCGACGTCGTCATCGCGACACCAGGTCGATTTATCGACCACATGCGCAATTCTGCCAGTTTCGCCGTCGAGAGTATCGAGATCCTTGTGCTCGACGAAGCAGACCGAATGCTCGAGACTGGATTCGAAGACGAGTTGAATGAGATCCTGAAAACGATTCCCAAGGGGCGGCAGACTATGCTTTTCTCAGCCACTATGACTGATAGCATCGACAAACTCGTCCGTGTGGGCATGAACCGCCCCGTCCGATTATCAGTTGACGCAAAGAAGAGCACAACAGCTGGGCTCACTCAAGAATTCGTCCGTCTCAGGCCAGGCAGGGAGGCGATGCGCCTACCGACACTCTGCGTGCTTTGCAAGAACTTTTTCACGGAGCGAACGATAGTCTTCTTCCGGCAGAAGAAAGAGGCACATCGAGTCAGAATCATCTTCGGACTTCTGGGATTAAAGGCAGGCGAACTTCACGGAAGCATGTCGCAGGATCAGCGTATCAGCGCAGTCAACGCTTTCCGCGAGGGGAAGACCACGCATCTCCTTGCGACCGACCTGGCCAGTCGAGGTCTCGATATCAAAAACGTCATGACTGTGGTCAACTACGAAGCGCCTCAGACGCACGAGATCTACGTGCATCGTGTCGGACGAACAGCTCGTGCAGGTCGGTCTGGACGTGCTTGTACCATTGCTGCGGAGCCGGACCGGAAGATCGTCAAGGCCGCAGTAAAAAGCGCCAGAGGGCAGGGTGCCAAGGTGGTCTCTCGCGCGATGGACGTCAAGGAAGTAGACGAGATGACTGCGCAGATTGAGGAGTTGGAATCAGATATCGAAGAGATAATGCGCGAAGAAAAGGAGGAGAAGCAGCTCGCACAGACTGAGACTGAGCTTTTTCGCGGCGAGAATTTGGTCAAGCACCAGGCCGAGATCTTGGCACGCCCTAGGCGGACGTGGTTCGAAAGCGAAAAGGAGAAACTGAATGCGAAGAGTCGGGGTTTGATCGAGTTGAACGGGCCGAACGGAGTGGTCAAGGTCAAAGGC
This sequence comes from Exophiala sp. CCFEE 6388, assembly GCA_035928005.1. Classification (NCBI taxonomy): domain Eukaryota; kingdom Fungi; phylum Ascomycota; class Eurotiomycetes; order Chaetothyriales; family Herpotrichiellaceae; genus Exophiala; species Exophiala sp. CCFEE 6388. Next base: position 97,763 of record JAVRRU010000050.1, read on the forward strand.
GAGAAGAAGAAGTTGAGCAACAAAGACAAGAAGAGGCTGGATGATCACAGAGAGCGTGCGGAAGGCAAAATGTGGAGAAAAGGGAAGGGCAGCGAGGACGCCGCTAGGAGGGATAGGCAGGATCGGAAGAAGAGTAAATCGAAGACGGCAGGGAAACCAAAGGGCAAGACATTCAAGAAAAGGAGTTAGAGTTTCTGTAGGATACGATGTTATATATCCATGTTTAACGTCGCACTAAGCGACGGAATTCACCTTGCAGGCCTCAAGGCACACTTTGTGTGGGTTTTCCAGCCTCATAGATGAGATCCTCCGGAGGACGTGCTTGGCCAGTCAACAGTTGCGGTCCAATCGAGGCGGCATGTGTATGTTGGACGACTGCATCGTTGCTAGGCTCTGAACAACCTGGGTGTGAGTGCAGATCGTCCAATATAACCCATGCTGACCAGCAGACCCTTGAAGTGGTTTAGGATGGCTACACGAAGCCTCCAGCTGCATTGGAGCTGCAAGTACTCGTGGCGACGTCGTTAATATATCACTTGTGTTCTGCGGGCTTGAGTTTGCCTTGTTTGATCAAATCGTCCACTTTCGGTGGGAGAACGAGGCCGCCTCTGTCGTTTCTCCTGTAGAAGTCGGCAACGATCTGGGCAGTCTTTGCGGGCTGGTCTTCCTGGATGAAATGGCCGGATTCTGGAAAGACTTGTAGCTGATATTTCCCTGTCATGAGGTCAGTCAGGTAAACGGGTATTAGATATAGGCAGGAGTACTAGCCTTGCATCTGGCCGATCATCAACTCCTTGTCGAGTCTATCGGTACCGGCAAGGAGTAATAGCTTGCCGCCACGGGACTCGAGGAACTTCTTTGACAGCCCAACAAACCAGCCCTCCCAGAACGGCTTCGTCGCGCCTAAATCCGTCCGCCACGACCATTTGTCTGTAACTTTTGATTCAAGCAGTAGAGATGGCACAGATACCCTGGCAGAAGTGGTATTGCGGATCGTCCTAGACTTCAGATGCCACTCTATGCCCGAGGCAAGCGATGGGAAGGATCTTGGTCTTGTGGAGAGATAAGTGTCCATGCTGGACAGTGCGTCCATTGCCGAGCCCTCGACAACGTCCAGGACTCCGTACGCCAGTAATGCATTGCCTAAGAGTCGCTCATGTGCCACCTCCGTGACAACAGCTCCTCCGAGACTGTGGCCGATAAGCACGATATCCGGCAAAGTTGTCCATTTCATATGTCCCTTGACAGCGTTCACAACAAAGGCCAGGTCTTGCGCCAGCGTGGTCAAGCTCAAGTCTTGGGCTGAAGGTGAACTTCCGGACGAGGTTGTGACAGATGTCTCACCATGGCCTCTGGCATCGAGTGATAGTACGCCAGCACTAGGGAGGAGTTTTAATAGCTCGGAGGTAAAAGCAGCAAATGATAGTCCTGAAGACCCAGCGCCATGATGAGTGACGATGAGCGGACCGGAAGATGTCGGGGGAGTTAGGTAGGCATGGTGACTGATGGTTCCTGAGGGCGTTGTCTGTCGGAAAGAAAGTGATTGGGCAAAAAAGTCATCCCACGGTAGGGGTGCAGAACGCGATTTGATGCCGGAGCTGTTCGAAGAGGTTAGGACCACCAAAAGGAGATAGCGTAGGTGGCTTGTTACCATACCTTCTGGGTCTTTCGAAAAGCTTTTGGCTGGGTGATGGGACTATGGTACCGGTGGATGAAGTTGATGAGGCTGAAGAGGATGAATCATTTGGTGACTCTGGCGGAAGGGGAAGCGCTTCGTCCTGGCTTTCGTCACGCTCTTCTCGTTCGTCAAAGACAGGAGGCGCATCAGGCGGTAGTCGTGCTAGGTGAGTGCGGGCAAATGCACGTTGAAGGTCGCTCATAATCAGACTCTTTCCATCATTATTTCTCGGTATCGAGGGGTGAAAGTTTGGCTACCTAGATGCAGTACCATCTAGTTGTTCTATGGCAGTTCCGGAAGTCCACCTTGATTTTAGGCGGCCGCAGCCCTATTGGTGGTACCTTTTCCAGGCAACGCCGCTTTTATAGTACTCGTACAGTAACCTCGATCAACCATGGCATTTTACAAACGAAATCTCGAACCTAGATTCCACCCTCATATCTTGCACAAGCTGATCTACATACATGCACAGTATGAGTCATCTGACTAGCCTTTCAAGCCACTGGTACGCGAAACTCTTTCCACTGAGCCAACCCTGAACGACAGTCAGGTTAACAGGCATACTAAATGTTTGGAGGGAAGCGGAGCTTTGTTGCCGATTTGTAGTATAAGAAGACCTAGACCTGCAAAAATCGACTGACGGTCTCTGATTTCCCTCAAAGACAGGGTGTCCGCATGCACAAGTACAAGAGACAACCCTTTGTTGCCTCGGATTGAAACACGGGTTCAAAGAGTGATGAGCTTGGCAAGAGTACCTAGGTACATGGCCAAATATTTCTGACTTTGGATCCGAGTTCGTCTCCATGGAGATGGCATGTCTAAGGAGGCTGCCGGCATAACAGTGGCTGTGGTTCAAGCAGGTACTTGAGTGGCCGGACCAAGCCGAGCAGGTCGACCAAGGAAGGAGCCAACGATGCTGTGCTACTGCGCCCTTATCACCTCCCAATACGAGCGTCAGGTCGCATCGCTGCTATGAGCAGGAAAGCCATAACGCAGGCGTCGAGCTTGTATTTTTATGTCCGCTAAGGCACGTCGAGTGAGAGACACCATTATGGCCGCCAGCGGGCTCATCTGTGCCAGAACTGAGATGCCCTACGACTCCTTGTTTGCCAGCACAGCATGGTAAGGGCAAGATCGTCTATCTGCAGCAGTTTGCATCCATGAGGACTTGTCGACGTATCCCAAATGAACGATGCTTTCGGGGTAAGTAGGAAAAGTTAGGGATACCGGTCTTACCTAGCATTGCGAGAAGAGGTCCTCACAAAGCGACGACGTTAGCCGCCATTTTTGGAAAGGCTTTGGCCCTGCAGTCGCCGTCAACGTCCAGCTCGTACAAGGCTTGTAAGTTGTAAGGTCATCTTAGCAAGTCCATGTGGACAATCATTGCGAACACAACGCGCTGGTGGCGTGGTGGCGGACCACTTTCGCTTACATAACAAGCGAATAGACTAATTTCGCTCTAACGTGGATCTAGCATTCAGTAGATTATTTTCGAACACAGCATGCACAATATAATTGAACACTTGAATGGCGCCTCCCTTGACCTCGAATGTCACACAGTGCGATGTCTGGACTCGATAGCACGGGCAAACGCGCCACACGGATCGCGGTTTCTCTAGGAAAAGGCCGTACATGTCTTGGTCGACCACGGACATGATGTTGGGAAGCAGTGCGCTGTTGCCCGAGAATTTTCAGGCAAGCAACGCCCTTCGCCGCGATCTACCAGCAATACCTTGAGCAACGTCTCCACACGCAAACCCTCACAGGTGGGCAGTTAACATGGAGAAGATCAGCAAGTAGGTATAGGTTGTCATCAGCCGAAAGCGAGTTGCAGAATGGGATCACGCATCTTGCGACAATCTTTCTTCGGCCATTAGTCCATTCTCCTCTGTGTGCAGCAACCGCTGCTGTGTCGCCTCAGATGGGCTCGTTATTTGAAGCTCGTTATTATTCCGGACTCGCCGGCCTCAGTCTAGTTGCGGTCGCCATTTGCCTCTTAGCATACATCTACCTACGTTTTATCTACGTAGATTGTGCCAGGATCAAGGGGATTCCCGAGATCCCCGGCGGTGACTTGGTGAACGGCCACTTTTACGAATTGGGGGAGGATCATGCTACCACGTTGGAAAATTGGTCGTTGCAGTATGGATGGCCAGTCTTTCAGATTAGAATGGGCCAGCGGCGTGCCATTGTGCTCAATTCATTCGGCGCCGCCCATGACTGGCTTGTCACGAATCAGACCTCAACGTTAGATCGCCCATGGTTGTACACCTTCCACGGGATAGTTTCAGCAACGTCCGGTGAGTCCACCACAACATATACCGGGCCTGAGATTATCAGCTAATGTCCTGCGCCATGCCAGCCGGGACCATCGGGACGGCCCCATGGGATGAGCGAACGAAAAAGCAACGTCGCGTGGTAGGGTCATACACCACTGGACCGGCCATGAGAAAGATGCGATCCATGCTAGACTTGGAGACTTGCGCCATGGTATCGGCTATTTACTATGATAGCAAAAAAGGAGAGACGGACCTTAAGCCTCACATTTACCAGAAACGACTATCTCTCAACCTCATGATGATGTTCTGCTATAGCACAAGGTTCTCCACGGTTACCGATCCATTATTACAGCAGATATTGTCCGACGCAACTACAATCGCAAGGTAAAACTGCACCTCAGCGGAGACCACACCAGGCTAATGAGATGCAGTTTCCGATCGACCGTGGCGAACCCACAGGATTTTATTCCACACTTAAGATACTTACCCGGCACAGGACGGTCTCAAACCGCAGTCTCAGTCCGAGAGCGCCGAGATAAATGGTTGTCAACCATGTTGAGTAATGTGTCGGACGGCTTGAATCTTAGGAAAGCCATGCCCAGGAAAAGTGTGGCGGAAATGTTATTGACAGAGGACGATGAAGGATTGACGCCACGTAAGCAGTCTTCGCTTCTTCAGTCGGATCGCCTGTTGCTGACGAAGTCTTTGTAGATGACATCAAAACCATACTAGGCGGGCTTATGTCGGGTGGATTCGAGACGGTGTTTTCCACAGCCATAATCACGATTGGCATGCTAGCCACGACAGCAGGCCAAGCCATACAGGAAAGGGCATACGCAGATATTCTGAGCGCCTATTCGTCGCCGGAAGAAGCTTTCCAGCGTGCCGTGGACGAGGAGAAGATCCCGTACATCATGGGGTTGGTGAAGGAGGCTTTACGATTCTACCCACCCTTGAAGCTACTTCCTGCGCGTCAAACGTATAAGGAGTTCACGTACCAGGGAACCACTATCCCCAAGGGCGTTCTCTTATACATCAATGCTCAAGCTGCCAATCGAGGTGAGCCTTGACCCTCTGCATCTTTTTGCACGAAGACTAACAAGGACTTTCAGACAAGGCTGTGTACGGCCCCGACGCCGATCAGTTCCGTCCTGAAAGATGGACTGAGAAGACGTCGTTTGTTGTACCCCCACCATACCACTTTGCATTTGGCGCCGGTGCACGTATGTGTACGGCGGTCAATTTCTCGAACAAGACATTATACGCAATGTTCCTCCGTCTCATTGTGGCCTTTAAGATCACCGAGAGCAGCTCGTCCGCTCCACCCAACACCCACTACATACAATACAAGCGAGACGCGGCGGCCTCCAACGCTATTGCCTCAGACTTCGAGGTCAAGTTCACTCCCCGTGACGCACAGACTCTGGAAAGATGCTTCGAGAGCTCTCAGAGCATGTCCGCCGACGAGAGCGTAGATGGATCTGGAGAAGCACTGAGAAGATAGAGACACTGCAGTTCGGCTGTGCAGCGAAGCATGCAACCTGCGATCAAGTAGAGAGCATGGGACATGGTCCATCAGCACCAATCCACATCACAACAAGCAAAATGTGCCTAACTTCTGCGCATCCCTGCTGCGTAAGCTCAAGGGTGCCGAGCATGAACTTCGAGGATAATACCGCGCGGATCTTAGTGGGCGTCCTCTGTGATTTCCGGCCGTCCCTCGCACAGAAACTGGTGCCCGAGTACCTGCATGCGGTCTCAGGTCCACAGTTGGCATATCAAGAATGACCCGATGTCAAGCCTTCCAGAAGACACGCCGATGGTGGACACTCGATGCGTGAGACTCTTGAACGAGGTGGTATTTTGAGGTCAGCTATACTAACGACAGAGGTCCATACTTTCTTCAATTGTTCCATTTCGGCATAGCTAGATAGCTCCACCTATTGCTTTGCAGTCCAAGGCCCGGGGAACACAAAATAACAGCTTGGAAACGACCAAGTTTCCAACGTAGCTTTAGACGGGCAACAGCGCAAAACGACGGATTTCTTCACCTCCATGCGCAACAGCTCCTGCCTATACTTCTTCCATCAGATTGTCAAGCACGATGACGGGCGTGAAGCTCATGGCCCTCAAGTCCGGGCTGTGGATGACTTCCAGTTCCGTCCCCCTTCTCCGCCGTTACTTGTGTCTCCAGAACGGGATCCTCACCATGATACGTTGGAGCCTCTCCCTTGGTGGCTTTTTTCTTTCCAAGCAGACCCCGGATAATGGTCATCAGCTGTTTTCGGCCATCCCAGATTGGGAATATTGTCACAAGGATAAGGGTAAAAAAGGCATAGATAATGCACATGACGATCCAGCCGGTGAAGAACTGTAATCCAGTAAGTCTCTGAGGGTAAGGGTTCTGTCAAACAGCTTCGTACCTTCTTCGAAAAAACGTAGCGTGAGCCATACATGGCATAAGGCCACAGGATCCAAACCCCAATGAACATGGCGCCACCTGCAATCGCGGCGACTTTGCTCATTTTCTTCATGTGTTTGATCATTGCAGGGCTAAGGTGTTGAGATCTGGTGTTGACGGCGATTTCGTCTGCAGTCAAGTCATCTGTGATCAGCTCGACTTCCATGAACTTGTCCCAGTCGTAGCTCTCGGGCTGTTCAACAGTCAGTGTACTGATAAGACTCAAGATTTCCGTTCTCACCTTGATTAAAGAGATGATAACCGTGTATATGCCCGGGGAGACAAAAGAGGCAATGACTCCATACATGCAGGACAGCTGTGAACCACTGGTGGTCACATTGATTTCCCCGAACAGAGCTTTAGTGGCTCCGAGCCAAACCGCAAAGCCTGTCATCATGCCTAGGATTGGGGATACGATTGCTGCTGTCTTCGTTTGACCTTTCCACATGATCGTGAGCACGGTGGGAATGATTCCAGGGCATGTGACCACCCCGAGGAAGTAGTCCAACCATGCCAGGGACAGTCCGATATAGTAGAGCATGATGGAAAAGCCGCCGGCAAACAGTGCAAAGCCCACGACTCCCATGTGGGCCACACGGATGATCTCATGATCCTTAGCATGAGGCTTGATGTATGTCTTGAATATGTCGAAACTGGCAATACTGCTCACGGCGATAAGCTGAGCACTGGTTGTGGAAGTTACCGCCATGAAGATCATGGTCAGAACAGCACCAGAGCCACCTTTTCCCATGATAGCTTGAGCGGTGTAAGGCAGCATCAAGCCATTGTTTATCTCATCCAGGGTCATCGGCTGTCAGGCAGATTGGTCAGTTGTATTTCGCCAGTCTTTCTCATGATGGTCCATACCTTGACCGGGTATTGTGGGAGATACTGGAAAGCGACAGAGCCCACTCCGATAATTGTCCCCAATGTCCAAGGGATCGAGAAGTAACCCACCGCTCCGAGCAGATACCCGGGCTTGTGCCAAATATTAGCAAATAGCGATCAGAAAAGAATGTGGGAGACTTACCACAGCCGCAGAGACATCAGCAGCGAAAGCCTTTTGCCAAAAGCCCGTGTCCATGATACATAGACCTAAGTTACCGAGCAATTGGGACAAAGCAAACCTTGCCGCCAGATTACTGTGGACTGTGAGATATGACCCGTCCTGGTTGCCCGACACAGGGTTCTGCTTCCCGGCCTCCACAATCAGATCATAGAGCTCACCGGGACCGCTGACAAGGCCGCTAGTGAAGACTTTGATTGAGAAGATGCAAATCAGAAGCAGGAGGATGAACGTGTGGAGCTACACGAGGGTTAGCATGGAAGAGTGGAATAGGGGAATAGCCTTACATAGTCAGTAATGAACGTGGCCTTGATACCTCCTAGGACCGTGTAGAACACCACACCTAGGGGGAGTAGAAGCGTTGCAGCCACGATATGAACTCCCGTGAGGGCGTTGATCGCCGCAGCGGCGCCAACAAGCATGTTCGATACAGCCACAATGTTGTTTGAAAGGCAGAGAAAGATCCAGACGCAATGAGCGACGGGTCCATAGCGGACGCGGACAATCTCCAGGAGCGTGTGTGCCGCTGGGATCTTAAGTTTCGTTTGGATGGCCAACACAGCGAAAAGTCCAATCTGGACAATGTTGCCAGCGGCGTACCATAGAGGACCTGCGACGCCAAAGAAATAGCCAAAGGCGGCGCTGGACAACAACGCAGTAGACCACGCCCAGGACGAGATCACAGCAGTGACTGTCAGACCTGTGCCCACTGTACGATTTGCAGTCATGAACCTATAACAAGGAAAGTGCTCAGTTCATGGTTCCTGGCCCAATGTTCCTGCGAGAGAACATACATTTCAGAATGCCTATTGTCTTCCTTCGCATAGATTTTGAGTACCCTGGTGATCATGGCAGCACCGAATGCGAAGGCCAGTCCAACTCCGACCAGCATTCCATATCCCACACCCTGTGAGAGGGGCGCAGGTGGAGACGACATCCTTGCGATAGACTGTTTGACTCTTGTGAATCGCCACCAAAAAAATGTCCGTCACCAATGCAGTCCTGAAGGGAAACTAGAGACTTGTATATCGTTTGGTGACCGTGACAGGAAATCAAATCAAGTAAATGGTCTTCTCAACTCGCCAGAGGAGCATACTGAACTAATTAAGCTCATAGAACCGCCGGGAAGGGGGTTGTCACTATGGTCCAGCCCAACTACGTCTCGGATATCTGGAAGGAGATGGGCAATGGAGCAGCCCGTGAACGAGGCTGAGTTGGACGGAGTGGGGCCGCACTGTGGCATGAAAATGGGATCTGGGGTTATCACACGGTACTTCCCTTCCATAAACTCCTAGATAGAGGCCGTATCGCGCGCGATAAGAGTCTGCCTCTTACATCTTAATCTTCGATATCTTGAAGGCGTTTTATTCGATAGCTGATCCGAAAACTCCGTTGTGTGGTGAGCAGATTTCCGTGCCTCTTCCCAGCATCCCTAGGCCGATTCACAAACATCCGATATCTGCTCGCAAAACTTCGGTCCATGCCCGCGAGTGCGGCTGATCCAAGCTGGAAGCCCTCATGGCCCGCTTTGTCTGCTTATACATGGCAACAAGAACTAACTTGTGATACAGTTCATCGGTAGTCACCAACCATTCCTGGCTCGACACTGGGCTACTTCCAGTGCAAGTTTTCTTTCTGAGATATTCCGTACTCTTAAGCCGCTCGTTTTTGTCAGAGATGGGCTCGACCGATATGACCTCGTGTGTACTAGTGACTGGTGGAGGCACCGGTATTGGTGCAAGTGCAGTCAAATTTCTTGTCGAGAGCTACAAGGCCAACGTGGTGGCCTTGACTCTGCAAGCCAGCGATGATATCCGGGCACTTGAAAAGGCCCATCCAGATTCCTTTGTTTTGCACATGGGTGATGTTACCAAGGTACGTTGATCCTTGATCAGCCCAGAGCCCCCATTAGAATCATTGGATAAAGCGGCTGATACGTTGGTTTCAAGCTGGCCGACATGGAAGGAGCAGTCCAGACAATGTCAACCAAATTCGGCCGCATTGATTCCGTCCTCGTTTGTGCGGGTTTGGAACCTGCACCATCACGTATACGGAATCTCGCAGCATCGCAAATGATGAAGGTTTACGAAGTTAACGTTATTGGAGCCCTCCTTGCTTTCCAACAATCTTTGCCGCTGCTCGCCAAGTCACATCAAGAGCGACCTCGGATAATCATGCTCTCGTCAACAGGAGACAAAGGTCACAGATCCGGCCGTGTTGCCTATTGCGCGAGCAAAGCTGGCATGACCCGGTTGATTGAGACTCTGGCACATGAGGAGCGAGGGTTCGACGTTTACGGTGTATACCCTGGCTTGACCGAAACACCACTTGCGAAAGGTTTATTGGCGGGCACATACAACGATGTTCTATTTCCAGAGGATCAAGTCTTTTACCGTCAGTCCGTAGAAGATGGAACTGTGGATTCACCTGACTGGTGTGGCGAGGCCTCCGCGAAGCTCGCGGCATGGAAGGCTGACGGGATGCCCGGAAAGACAGCCAGCTATAGCGAGCATGTCCCTGAATGTCGTTACGGGATATGGTAGTGACAAAAAAGGTCTACTGGAAGCACAGTTCAGAAGTCTTCAGGTATTAGTAACGTGCAATATGCCTTTCATTGCTGTTTGGTCGTAGATTTAAGCCTGTCCATGACATCTCTAAAGAGCGCTGCAGGTGGCCAATTCTCAGCAAAAGCTGTCAACAAACCCAAGCAGGTGGTAAGGCCGCTGTCAATAGTTTCATTTACCGCCGGCGGAAGTGCATGTTGCTCTTCTCGTATACCTTTGGATCTGAGACAGAAAAGTGCACTACCAGCCATGAGCACCTTGCTGGCTGAGAGCCAAATGCTGAGAAGTCGATTCTCACGATGCAAAGCTGCCATGGTCTTGATCACTGAGTTTGCTGCCCTTGTGATCTCCGTGTCCCAACGCTCATACGTGACGCAGGTCATGCAGATGTGGCCTCTTAAAGCTTGCAACTGCAACCATGCGATGTCAAAATCCGGAGAAGAATCTAGTTGGCTAACCAGAAACATCAGCTCTCGAATGATAGGACATCTCTGCCCGTTTGCGAAATCCGCCGCGGATTGGAAAATGGTCTCATGGATTCTGAATTGCAACCTTTGTGCATCGAAGCGGGGGCTCCCTTGACCGGCTGTCAATGCTGAATGACTGCGAATCGTGTCTTCACGAAGCATGGCCGGGCGCCCTAGGGCCGAGCATACCTGCCTATTGCAGCGTTAGTACTCTGAGGAAAAGGTCGATCTTCAGGACACAGGCCTCATTACCATTCGAGATCGTAAAATGCAAGAAACAATGTTTCTCTCGATGGTCGTTCGTCAGTGTCATCGCCAACTTCCGCCTCGCGTTGCCAGTGCAGGTCCACACATAGGCGGCATGCCATGCCGAGTAATCTCCAACATAGCCCTCTAGATGGATCAACCAGCTCATACAGGATGAGGAGGAGTAAAGCTTGAAAAGATGATGCGTCCTGTTCGGCCAGTATCGGTTCCAACAGGGTCTCAGCCCAGCGTCGCAGCACCGAAGCTGTTGTCTGCACATGCGGGTAATTTCGTGCGGCATGGGCACCGCCAATTGCAGCAGCCATAAGCACGTTGAAACGCTGACGCAAAGGCAAACGTCGTAGCGGCTGTTCTACTGCCAGCTCTTGGGCTTTGAGAATTGGGTAGTCTCGGTGGATGATAGGGAGGTAGCGTGCAACAATTAGCTCTCTGATATCGGCCATGGTCACCAGTGACTTGTCAGGTTTGTCAAGAACCGGACCACAGGTGAGTCTGACAGGCAAGTTGTAATGAGAATCGTCCGAATCTTCGAAGAAAGGCTGGCAAGACTGGATGCTGGCAAGAGCGTAGCTGACTGCACTGCCGGCTCCCAGGAAGGAAGGAAAAGCTGCTGGTGCCATCTGGAAAAAGGATAGCGAGTAGGGATTTGAGAGACTACCATCGATGCAAGTCCCCGATGGAAGCTCAACAGAACTTGGGGCCGTAGTCTCTGTTCCTGACAGTGGATCAACACTAGCCTGAGACCGCTGAAGGCGAGTGATTTCCGCCTTGAGTTTGCGGATGTTCTCGTCTAGGCGAGCGATGTAGCTAGTATGCCATAGATCAGCTTTCAAGCAAGTGAACCGGATGGAAAGGCGACCTTAACATACCTGCGAGGTACCGTTTCTCCGCTTACAGGGTCATCGAACGAGCATTCCAGTCCGACGCTCGCGCAAGGCGAGCATGCGGGTAGACTCTTATCGCACTTGTTTGACACTATCAGTATCATTTCAACAGCCGCAACCATAGGATATTCACCCTGATCTTCCGTTGCTGACATCGGCGGCATGTAGGCAACATTTTCTACCCATGTATCCAATACTTTCTTAACATCGCGCTGATACCACTAGAAGGGTTGCTGCAACAAAAACCTTACATGATGATGAAAGAAGGGAGAATCCGGTGGACCCCTTATCGTGGGGGAATCTACCTTAGTAAGGTTCGTACGCTCGGATCAGATACCAAGGAATGCGAAGCCGTATATCCGTCCGATACGAGCTAGAAAAGGCCCAGGCTTCATGAGTGGGGTTAACCCTTTTCTAAGCCTCTTGGCCCTGTCTCTCTGTCACTTGATACCTGTAAGTGAGAATAGTTCGACAATATTATTCGTGATTTACTTGGCAGTAGCAATCTTGGGCATGCTGTTGGACTCCAGAGACTGGGCGTTGGATGGACTAACCCCGTCTCATACCCCAACTTCACCCAAGCACGCGACCTGTTGTTATCAGTCTATGGAGGACTTGTTGCTTCGTTGGCCCGAGGCGCTTGGGGCCAATAGACCCCATCGCAGAGTGACAAGTGTGTGCGCCCGCTGCAGGTAAGTCTCTGACGCTGTAGTATCGCAATATGATTCTCTGTGCCCTTGGCATAGTGCTACAAGTCAGGCTGGAGAAGTCGCAGTGGATTTTTCGACTTCAAGCTAAGATGCTGCAGGCGACGCAAGATCAAATGCGACTTTCAACTTCCGAGTTGCGGACCTTGTAGAAAGGCGGCAACCGAGTGTAAGGGATTCGACGTCGGTCTGGCACGCGAAGTACCAAGAAGCATCGTGCGATATCTTGAAGGTCGCATGGCCGAGTTGGAGGTCGAGTTGGATCAATTACGCAAGGATGCACCTACCAAAGAGGCCCGGGACACCTCTTACGAACATCTATCTCTTGCCACGACGCTTGCTGCAGCGACATTAAATGTTGTTTCACCAGGTCTGCCTCATTCAACCTCCTGGCCTATCTTCTCCGCCTTTCACTTGAGTCCCTCCAATCTTCCAATGCCTCTAAAGCGACAACCGCTTGCCCTGAGGACGGCACCTGAGCAATTCGACGACTCTGATACTCCCATTGACTCTTCGCGGCCTGCCAAGTTGATGCGGCTATCCGACGTACCACGAAACGCAGCCGATTTCATGATCAAGACATACACAGAGTATCACTTGCCTCAGTATCCTTGCATTTCCGAGACAACCTTGTCTAAAAGCTACGAAACCTGCTATGAGTCCGCCAATGACGCAGCATCATTTGATAGGTTCATCACCTATATGGCACTTGCAATTAGCGCGAAGACACTGGCATGGAAATCTGAAAAGTATGCCTTCTCGACAAGCAATGGGTTCTGGAACTTGGCAAAAGAGGAACTCAAAGATCCGTCGTGCAACTATACTCCTGTCAACAGATTGCAGGTGGCTCTGTTACTGGCACACTACGCGTTGACGAACCCATCAGCTGCAAACATGTGGTATTGCGTTGGGGATGCTGCGAGGCTGTGCATACAGTTCGGTTACCATCGCGAGCCGGCCCCTGGGGTGAACGTGGATCTAGTGGAACTGGAAAACCGTCGCAGATTGTTTTGGACTACCTATGGATTGGAAAGGTACGACAGTTTGAGAATGAGCAAGGCTTTGCAACTGACATGGAATCTACTCAGGGCACTATCATCATACCTTCGCTTGCCGTTCTTGATCAACGAGGACGTTATAACCACCCAGGTAAGTGGCTTACAGGGGGTTTGGAGAGGACGCTAACATCGAGATAGTATCCTTCTGTCCTTCCCGACTCTTGCATAAGACCGGATGGCTTGTTCCCTGGGCCTCAGAAAAAGGCATCTGCCCTTCACATGTGGCAATACCGTCGCCTGGAAACTGAGGTATTTCGCGTTCTGTTTTTGCAAGAAGATATCTTTCCGTCCATGACCCTAGAAGAGTGGATGGACGACGTGTTGGTACGTGTGACCAATTGGCACCGTAAAGCAACGACCGACTTCGCGCCTGAGGACAAGATTGAGTCCCGCGACGTCCATCTCAATTTCCTCAAAGGACGCCTACATCGCCCGACGCCACGGAACCCGTTTCCTTCGCATGCGAGCCGTTTGCAATGCATTGACGCGGCGTTGCAGATCTCTCAAGACTACCGCTCTCAAAAGCGTCGTGGTAGGTTGTACTATCCGTGGTTCGCGGTGCACATTTTGTTCGAGGCTGCAGTGGTTATGCTTGACACAGCTTGGTCCTGTTTGGACTGGCTATCTACCGAGCTCGATCTCGGGCCTGTCATCAGCGGCATTCGCTCCTTCCCACCGGTCCTTATGGACGTGGCTGTCTTGTGGCCTGCTGCCGGACAGTGTGCAAATGCAATCGAGACCTTGTCTAAACCTGTTCTGGACCGACTTGAGACAGTAGCTGCTGGCTTAGATCCTGGTCCGCTAGATGAAGAAGTGGCATCAACCCTTGCAGACTATTTGTTTCCTGATCCTGACTTCAAGCCATCTGTGGCCTCCAACGACATGGATCTGCCTGTATACTTCGGTCAAGATGACGAACTTGAGACCGACATGGACTTTGACTGGAATGTCTACAGAGATCTGGAAAGTCTAATCCAGCCATATGCATTTGAGTTCGATGAAAGTGGCTTTTGAGCTCGCCCTACCATTAAGACATGCAGACAGGATTTTACAGGATTACACATGGCCAGAAGACGTTCTCTCCGAGGATTCCCGCTTCTAATGTCAAATGTTCTGGACAAACAGCATGGTCCTGTATTGCTCATTATCGATACAGCAGCTACATGACCAAAAGTCTGACGGGCGGATTAAGACTGGGTCTCCCCAGTGACACTTCAGCCTTCATATTTCTCACATCCATGATTATCGTGCAAAGAGTACAGATTGACTCCATCCCATGGGTGCCAGGCTCTGCATACCTGCAAATGGCTTTCGGGTAGTGCGTTTCGTCCGACAATCGTTTCCTGATGGTCTCAAATGACGGTTTGACACCAGCTGAGATCTCCTTCATTCTCTCAAGCCGATTGAAAGAGTTTTCCGCAGGATAGTCTTTCAGCTCTTCAGGCTTGTCCTGCGATATCAAGTGGTTGGAGTGACACACTGAGCCTGCACTGTCGGGCGATATCACAAAGTTGCCCAGTGGCGTACACCCTATGGTCGCAAGATTTCCGGACTTGTCAGCGATCATGAAGTTGACGCACGATGCCAGGCCGAATCTGTCCAGGACAGCTTTTGCCTCATGGAAAGATCCTGCCTCCAACGCCTTTCGCTCGGCAATATGCACAGGCAATTTCTTATGGTCGACGGTTGGAGATTTAATGGCATTCATACACAGCGCCAACCCCTTGTCGTTGAAGCCGAACTTGGCCACCAAACCTGCTTCGCCGAGCATCTGGATCCTTGGTGTACCATCTGTAGTCCTTTGTATGTCAAAAAGGACGATAGCGTCTGCGGCTTCGGCGGTCCAGTCCCAATTTTGAGCAATAAAGACGGCGTCTTTTCCGGCATCTGTCGCTTGACCCAACGAGGTACACCCATCTGGGGCCTCGTCAGGAAAGCTCGTCAGGCTGATCTCGCTGCGTATGTTCAAGGCAACTATGTCCAGCAGATCCACCTCGGCACCCTGTGCGATGGCCTTCATCTCCTCCACTATCTCTGGGACGAGCTGGTCCAACGTTGGTAGATATGCTTCTGCCCGGCTTCGCGCTAGACTCCAGGACATGTTGGCTGTTTCTTCGTATAGTAGAGTATAATTTTTGATGCTCAGTTGGATACGGTCTCGTGCGACCGTGCCGTGGCAGAGGCCGATTTCAGTCGGCGTCCCATGGCAGACGATCTCAGGCACACCTTGCCAAACCATGATTGGAGCAATTTGTGTGGTTTAACGTCCTTCAAATGGCCAACACTTGACGGACATATATGAAGACACCTGCGGTCTATTTAGGCTGGACCAGAGAAAGTGCCCTTCTTGGGGCTGGCATGGATTCTTTCGACTAGCGGGTTAAGGTGCAATCTCGGCGTGGGGAAAGAGATGTCGAAGTCGTGCAGCCTTGACGGTTTGCGTGGAAAGGGGTCGGCGATGCCCGCGAGGGGTGGTCTGAAATCCGGCCTTCTCCATGACCAGTCCCTGCAGATTGTCCACAATTACTTTCCGAGACGACTTCCATTTTCTGGTCGGTATTTCGTGGGTGAGTCCGTGACTATGTGGGAGGATAGCGAATGAAATGTTCGAATATCCCAACGTCGCGTCAAACTGGACAGTTTTCTCCGCGTTCTGACCTGCAACTTGTGCCCGGTGCTTGATCATGGGATCCCCTACGATTCACACAGATTTGTTGTTCGACCCCGTTCAGAAGAAATTCATCAAGAATGTCTCGATCAAAGTTGATGAGCCAAGCGGTCTGATAACAAATGTGATTCACCGAGACGGAGACGTGGAGGGTGAGTTGGGAGATTCGGATATCGATCTGAGAGGGAAGGTCGTCCTTCCGGGGTTCGTGGACGCACATTCACACATATTTCTACACTCTTATGAGTAAGCCTAAACCAAGACCATGGCCTGTATCTAGCGCTTGATGACTAACTACATGCTAGCGAAGCATCAGCGGTGGTGCAAAAGCGCGATGAAAGTTTTGTAGAGCGTGTCATTCGGTCTGTGAACCACTGCAGGATTGGTTTGTTGGCAGGCTACACAACATACCGGTAGGTTGTCAGCACACAGGCTTTTCAGCGAAGGGAAGAGAGAACTGATATTCGTGCCACGATGGTTAGTGATCTTGGTTCTGAGTCTATGCAAGACGCGGATTGTAACGTGCGAGATGCTATCAACAGAGGCTTGATCCCAGGACCGAGGCTCTACGTAGCCACCAAGGTCATCGCTTCCACAGGAGGATTCGAGTCACGCACCGAAAACAGCATTGGGGGCCACTGTATGCCCGCGGGCGCTGAGGCTGCGGATGGGCCAGACGAGCTCAGAAAAGCGGTTCGTCGGCGGATTGCTGCAGGTGCCGACATCATCAAATTCTTCGGAGACTACAGGAGGAGAATCATGCGGTTTCCACCCAAGCAGCAACATCCTTATATAGGCTCTGTCAAATTTCCTCCAGCGGTTCCCAACGAAACGCACGTCATGTTCACACAAGAAGAGATGAACACCATTGTCGAGGAAGCCGAACTTGCCGACTGTCCAGTTGCTGCCCACTGCATCACGAAGGCCGCTGCGAAGGCCGCTGCGATCGCTGGGGCCTTGACGATAGAGCACGCATTTAACATGGATGATGAGACATTGTTGCTTTTCAAGGAGCGAGGTACTATTCTGGTTCCCACTCTGGCAGTGTTTGAACATATACATAAGTCAAAAGTTCAAGAGGTCTTAGTACTGGTGAAGCGTGCGTGGGACCTGGGCGTACGACTAGGTGAGCGAAACGAAGGTCATGCTACAGAACACACAATGCTAATTCTTGTCTTAGCCTGTGGCGGCGATACTGGCACATATCCACATGGGGACAATGCGCGAGAGATGGAGCTTATGATAGAAGCCGGCATACCTGTCGAGGACGTTTTGGCGGCAGGTACTGTTGGAGGGTGGGACGCGTGTGGTGGCGACAGATGCGGACGGCGATTCGGGTGGTTTGAGGAGGGGACAGCTGCGGATATCATAGCCCTTGATGCTGACCCCAGAGAGGACAAAGACGCTTTGAGAAAGGTCTCTTTCGTCATGAAAGATGCTCAGGTCTGGAAACGTGAAGGTCAAGCTGTTGGTATGGTCTAATAGTCTCTACGAAGACCATACTGCTCCTGGAGTGGGGTCCTACAGGCCTGTCCCTGAGCTGACATGTTCTCGAAGTCCTTGCCCTTTCTGTCTTTGTCATCGTGCCAAACACCTCCGTAGTATTTGAGTTGACTGTTAAGAGCTGTAGTAACGAGCCGAACTGGGGTTTGAGATAAGCCAGATCCAGGCCAATAAAAGCTGGCCGTTATCAAGACATATCATACGCCTGTCCCCCATATTTGTGTCCATTGCGATTGCAGGAGGAGTCACGGCGCGGCTTTTGTGCGATTGTATGGGGTTTTCGGATTTTCCCGTTATCGGTGGTCTTGTTGTCGGATTCCAACCACTTTCCGTTTCCAGTACCAGGTCATTTTGATAACAGACGACATCCGGATATGACAGTATGTACTAACACTGGGGAACCCTGTTCCAACATCAATTCAACCGAGTCTCGAAAGTCAAGGTCGCAACAACACAGTGTATATCAGGATGCCATCAGCCATCCAGTCATTCGCAGTGTCCGATAAGACGCAAGAAGCGCTCACTGACTATCGGGAACATGTTGCTGGTGGCTTTGCACCTCTTCCAGTCCGTAGCGTGTCTGTCAAGGGCGGTCAAGATGCTGATTGCTACCAGGTCGCCATTGTACGGGCCAAGAATGCCGCTGTCTGGGATGTGGACGGGAAGGAATACTTAGATTTCGTATTTGACTCGGTGATGCTTGCAGAAGAACAAAAAGCAGCTAACAGGCCCACAGCTTAGCATGTACTCAGTCGTGAACATGGGACATGGTCATCCACGTCCTGTTTCAGCTGCTATCGAGGCCATGAAAGAAGCGGGATGCGTCAACATCGCATTCCACAACCCATTGTACGGTAAACTAGCCAAGCGACTGCACGAGGCATGAGACTCCTTTCCCCATGTCCTGATTCTTAGCTAAGACTTTCTCAAGGTATTTGGGTATGACAAGTTCGTGGGCATGACCAGCGGTGCAGAGGCTGTGGACGCTGCAATAAAGATTGCAAGGAAGTGGGCCTTCTTTGTCAAAGGCATTCGAGATGGCAGTGCGCATATTCTCACCGCAACAGCATGTTATCATGGCGTTACGTTGTCGACCGTCTCTATGGCCAGCAAGAAAGCAGAGCGTAGGTGCACCTCACATCTAGGTGAACTCGTACACTATGCTTACAACTCATGCAAGACTTCAGCACTTACCTTCCAAATGTCGGCTCAACTGCACCTAGTGGAACGGTAGTACGATATGGGGAGATTGATGATTTACGGAAAGCTTTCACCGAAGACGGGCCTAGAATTGCTGCATTCATGATCGAGCCGATACAAGGATCTGCCGGGTGAGTTACCCTTCAAGAAACTCATCTATCAGCACGAGTGCTGATGGCCGCAAGTATCGTCGTTCCACCCGCGGGCTACATCAAGGAGGTTGCAGAGCTGTGCAAGGAACACAACGTTCTGTTCATCGCAGATGAGATTCAGACTGGCTTTGGCAGGACAGGAACAAATTTATGTCATCAACATGATGGGGTGAAAGCCGACCTGGTGGTGCTGGGAAAGGCACTGTCTGGCGGCCTCTACCCGATGTCCGGCGTCATGGGGCCATCTCGTGTTATGGACATCATAAGCCCGTTTGAGTGAGTCTTTATGCTCTTGGTAGTACATACACTGACCCCTTTTCGCAGAATCGGTACGACAATGGCCAACAACCCTCCTGGGTGTGCAGCAGCTCTAGCGGCCCTCGATGTGCTCGTGGATGAGAAGCTGGCTGACCGCGCTGACCGCTTGGGAAAGCTTTTGCTGGAAAGATTACGATCTTACGATCTTCCGTACGTGGTCGAGTTCTCTGGCAGGGGTTTGTTCTTGGCCATGGTGATTGAAGCGAAGCCACCAAAGGTTACTGGACGAAGAATCGCAGCTTTGTTGGCGCAAAGAGGTGTTCTTGTCAGTTCCAATACTGCTGGCACCCGTATCAGGATTTGTCCACCATTAACAATCAGCGAAGAAGATCTTATGAGAGGAGCAGATGTTGTGGCGGCGGTGTTTGCCGAGATTGAAGACGTGGGCGATATTCCTGGTGAAGCCGTAGAAGACGGTTTCGTCACCTCACGTACTTAAGAGCTCCTTGACGAGCAGGAAATCACTTGAAAGGCAATGGTATTCATGCTCGGGTCGATTATGGGGACAAAAGATATTCACTTTGTCGTGATCGCGTGCTGGCACCCGTTTGCCGATTTATGCGGAGGTGATACCTTAGTGGTCGATACTACCCAATAAGAGCCCTAAAGGTCGAAGCTTAGAAGTCCAGAACGACGGATAGATTGGAGGGATGCGGATGAAGCCGTACTGGCTTGCCGTTGTCGTCCAGCATCGGCCCAGGCTCCGCATCCAGGGGTGTTTTGGACGGGGTTCGCCGCCCCCGAGTCAATCAACATATATCGCTATGGTCGTTCGTGTAGTTGTTACACGAAACACCGACAGCAATGGCTTTTGACTATCTCGGCCTGGCAGGTGTGCCGCTCGCGTACTATGTGCTCGCTGTCTTATGCATAGGACTAGCATGCTGGAGAGCGCTTGATTATGTGGATCATCGAAATATCAGCAATATTCCGGAAATTCCTGGGTCAAAGCCGATCATCGGTATGCCATAACAGTCCCAACGCAGGCACAGCTTGCGGCCACCATGTAGACGAAAAGCTGATGTCTGTAGGCCATTTGGGATTGCTTGGTGGCTCACAGGGGCAACATGATGCCACGATATGGACTCGATGGTCCAAGCAATATGATGCTCCCATATTTCAACTTCGTTACGGTACGCGACGAGTTGTCGTCGTCAATACTATGGCCATCGCTCGCGATCTCGTGGCCGGGTCGAACTCTGCGGCTCTCTCGTCACGGCCACATGAGCCTATTATGAGCCAGACATTTGGTCTGGGAATCGGAACTCAACCTATGTCCGAGCGGCTGAAAAGAATGCGAACGGCGGCACTGAAGTCGGTCGCCAGGCCCATGTGGTCGCTGCTGGACCCGGCAGTAGACTATCAGTCCCGTGTCCTCGAGTCTGATCTCAAAGTACGAGGTCAAGATGGGGCCGTGTCGTTGGATCCTTTTCCCCTGGTACAAAAACTAACCATGAACCTGAGTTTACAAATCACATACGGCGTCCAGATGGACAGCACTGAGGATAGCAGATACCAGAGCATCCTCAAACAAGCTGCAGCCGTCACCCGTATCCAGACTGTGACTCAGGTCTGGGCAAACTTCATTCCCATCTTAATGTGGACGCCGAAAGTTCGAAGGGACATCAAGCTTGCTAAAGAGGCACAAGCATATCGGGTGGCGTACCAGGCAGATCTTTTCAGTCAACTTGTCAAGAAGATTGGAATAGGAAAGCCACCCGCCTGCATCGCTGCGTCTTTACTTGAGGACAGGGAAGCCAAATTGAACCAAGGTACACGGAGACGCTAATATGTCGGCATGTTGTAATGGGCTGACATCCAACTTGCAGATGAAATCGATGCCATATGTAGAGCCATGCTACAGGGAGGAGTAGAGACTATTGCCGGCAGTCTCGTAGGTGGTTTGGGCAGCTTGTCCACGTTAGCAGGGCAGAAGATCCAAGCAACTGCATACCGCGCAATCCTAGATGAGTACGGTGATGCAAACGCCGCTTGGGCTGATGCTTTCTCTGCGGAGAAGGTGCCATACCTGTCGGCTCTGTACAAGGAGTGCTTGGTGCGTATCATTCGACCGGGACCAGGGGGTCTTCAGGCTAATTCGCGACCTAGCGATTTTACACCGTCTCTGCCAGCGGTCTGCCCCATGAGACTATGAGAGACGTCAACTATGGTTGTAGTACCATCCCAAAGGGCACCATTGTCTACTTCAACAATGAGGCCATTAACCACGGTGAGTTCAGCCAAAGCGGGCGTGACTGAAGTAATTCTGACCAGGGGATGCAGATGATCAATTCTACGGGGACGGGAACGTCTTCCGCCCGGAGCGATGGCTGGAGGAACCTCTGATTAGCACGAAAGGCCTTACACATGTTGCTTACGGACCTGGGCCTCGAATATGTCCAGCCTTGCACATATCCAACCATATCATGTACGCCGTTTTGATGCGACTTATCCTGGATTACCGCATCATAGCAGATGAGAAAGCACCACCTGTGACGGACGGGATATTTTTCGGTCCAGGTGTCGAAGGCCTCAACAAGACGCCTTATCCATTCAAACTGTACTTCAAACCAAGGGATGAAAACGCCGTAAAAAGGATCAACAACAAAGAATCGGCAGGAGCCTGAATAACCAATTTGTTTCCATATGCCTCCACGATAATACGCATTCACCCTTGCCTGCGTTGGACCTTGATGTTAGATCCCATCTTCCACCATCTGGGAAGCAGGGTAGGTGTCAAGGATTCAGTTGGGCAAAGACCAAGGACGGAAAGAGTGCTGTATGATATGGCACGTTGACGTAGACCGACCGTCCCTAATGGTACCACCGAGACGCGTTTGAGAGTCCCTTAACATGAAAGTCAATGGCTCGGCGTGCGATGCTGGACTTTATATCTGACAGAAACAGCAAGTCCTAGGTCTTTGTCAAGGTAGAAGGAACATGCCTTGTTTCGAGCCGCCGCAGAAGTCATCTGCCCCTTGTACAGGGTTCTTTGTAATGGAGTTGGGAGTCATTCTCACGCAATGGGAGCGAGATTGGAGATATAACTCTTTGGATATAGCAGGAATTCAATGAATAACCACAGAACACATAGTCATATGTCAGAGAGGATGTTTGAGACAAGGCTGACAAGCTCGCAAGTGTGGCGGTGTCTGGTGATGTGTGGGCTGCATACGAGTATGGGCCGTCCAGGGGTTGGGATTGGTTGGATGGATTGGGGTGATGGGCGCCGGCAGGGACCAGGTTGATAGAAGTGGTGGAGGTATGATAGGCGACGTTAGCTTGGAGATGCGCCTAGATTCATGGCAATCTTTTCCGTCTGCCTCTTGTTGTGTTCTAGGACTCAATCCATCCCATCGAGATACGGTTTGCTTTGAGAGGCTTTGATCTCTTTACCGATGTAACGTTAATGAGTGCAGGACGTATAGATGCTGGTCGCCATGAGGGGTACACTGGTGTAGTAGTTCTTGGTATTAATGCTAGTAGTGCTTGAAGCTTTCAACGGGTTCGTGCGTGATGCAGCTAACAATCTCGTGCCGTCCTCAAACTTTCCAAATGACGTCGTAAGGACTTGGGAAATGGACCAACTGCGCGCCTGCAGCTTTCCACCTCCTCGTCACCACTATTACTTTGCTCCTCCTTTCTTCGCCGTCGATTGATCCTTTTTTCGAAAAGAAACACCTTGCTACAAGGTTTCATCATCCTGTTTTTTGGCCGACAGTCAGAGTTCTTGACTTCGCCGAGTCTCCGATTTCGGTTCTTCCAAGCTGTCGCCCTTCGTAAGCCTGGTTCAAGCACCAAGGCTTCTCACGCTTTTTCGACACATTTCCTAAGCACCGGGCAGCTTGCCCATCATGGTGTCACTCTGGGGAGGCAAGAAAAACGACGACGAGCAGCAGCATGAAGAGGAGGATCATCAAGATCAAAGAGCAACCACTTCCCAGGACCAGCCAAACAGGCCCTCGGAAGATACCAACGAAAGAACGAGACTGCTGCCTCGTCATGAACATGGTGTTGGATATCTGAGCCCAGATGACCCTGCTGTAAGTATTTGTCCACAGTGAGTTGTGTGCAGCTGCTAATTTCTTCTCTAGGTATCGCCCTACAATCTATGGAGCGTTCGAGCTCTACGATGGTTCGAAGTCCTCTTTCTCATGATCACCTGCCTATGGTGGGTATTGTTATTCGTCTCCATCTTCGTCAGCCCGCCGTCGATGCATTCAAGAGGATCTGGCTTCTTCGACGTCGCCTATACTACCCTCACCATCGGCAACATCCTGACCGCTCTCTTGTTCTTCGCAAGTCCATCGTCTGCTATGAGCATTCTCCAGATGGCCATCTCTGTGCTTCTGCTCATTGACATGATCATTATCATGGCTGTGCCACGCATCAGAGTCGAGGAGGGCTGGATTGGCGTCGCCTCAGTCGTCTGGGCTGCTTTGATTGGTGGTTACAATGTCGTGACAAACAGGACTGTCAAATGGGGCAAGGCCGAGGAGGAAGAACGCCTTACCGGCCGCCAAGAGACCCGTCGCACCCTCCGCGAATGGTGTGCTGTTCTTACGGCGACCGTACTCATGGTCCTCTTCGTTGTCATTACTGTTCTTCTCACCGCCGTCCTGGTTCTGCGATCAAGGGATGCGACTTTGTCCGCTCCTGGAAAGCGCTATCTAGTCGACGGAGACAAGTACGCGGTGCATTTGGCCTGCGTTGGAAATCAGACTTTCAATGCCGACGGCAAGCCAAATCCCACAGTCCTGCTTGAAGGAGGGTACATGCCAGTCGAATATTCCTTTGAAGACTGGATGTATGATGCCTACTCCAACGGGACAATTGATCGCTACTGCTACTGGGATCGACCTGGGTTGGCGTGGTCTGACAATGCTCCATCTCCTCACTCGGCTGGTATGTCTGCCGATGCCATCTCGGAGGCATTGGCTATCGCAGGCGAGGACGGCCCATGGATCCTTGTATCTGCTGGCATAGGCAGCATCTACAGCCGGGTCTTCTCTGCGAGGCACCCACGTGATATAAAGGGCATGATGTTCATCGATGGGCTGCATGAGGACCTTCTCTACAAGATTGCTGGTGCCGGTCGAGGCTTCGTCCTATGGGGTCGCGGGATTATTTCTCCTCTCGGTCTTGATCGATTGGCAGGAGCTCTGTTCAAAGGCCGTACAAAGGAGGACCGCGTCTACGGCAGGTCGGCTTACCAAGGCGGCAAGTTCCTCAAGAACAAACTACAGGAGAATCTTGTTGCCGATTCATTGACCAAAAATGAAGTGGTCAGCGCTCGAAACATTCAAGACCCTAAAGTGCCCTTGGTCGTCGTTACCTCGGGAGTTCACCTGAAGAAAGACAAAGACTGGGAACGAAAGCAAGAGGACTTGACCAAGGTGACTGAGAACTTGTTGGCTTGGGATATCGTCAAGGGGGCTCCTCCGGAGGAGGTATGGCGATCGGATGAAGGAAAGAAGATTTTGGAGAAGAGACTAGGTGAATTGTACAAGGGGTCGTGATGGTCAAATCGATCCTGATCCACAGAGAACGATGCTATTGATGCTATCTTCAAATGATTTCTAAGCAAAGCAGGCGTTTGGGGGATGGAGCATTGATATACGTACCAGCATAACAATCATGAGCCAACACTCGATAATATCAGAAAACATTTATTCATTGCACCAGGTACGGAGTACATGAAAGCTAGTCCTTCACTCCTGCTACTCGTACTGATGCTGCAAGGGTAAGACCGGAAAGGCTCTAAAGGTACTCCGTACTAGTACTTACAGTTATTAGCGAAGGCATGACGCAACAGTGGGAGCCTGTCAAATAGCGGCGAACGGCCTGCGACATTGACGCGGAGAGCCTCATCACTCTCAGGTACAGTACCGCCTTGAGAAAAACATCATCAACATTCGCCTGTTTGCTGCATTTGTCTTGCCTCTGTCACCATCTGCTTCTTTGCACTTCTTCTGTCATATAATCCAGACACACCGCCTTGTTCCCAAAAGCTAACTCACTGTACCACCACCTTCATTTCGACTTGCAATATCTCTCCCGCACTGCTTCACCTTAATACCATCGCACATCTCCACTCCGTGTTGAAACCTCTACACGTGGTCGACGATGTTACTACGGTTCGAATCAAAATGGGGACAGTTTCGGCTGAATGTCGACCCAAAGGAACACTTTTCCTCCCTGACCAGCCAAGTAAGAGCACCCTCTCAGTCCGGAGGATGGAGGCTGACCATGCTGGAGATTCTTGACCACCTACCTGCAGATACCGATGCCTCCACCATAGTACTCAGCAACAAGCCTGTCAGCTCGAAGCCGGTTCCGGATAGAGAACGGCGTTTGGGCGACCTGCCAGGTGTGGAATTGCGACAGGTTGGGCTCCAGTATGTATCTACTGAACAAGAGTTGGAGATGGTCAACTGATCAGTTCTCGCAGACATGGCGACAAGCTATACATTGGATACCAGAACGTTGAGAAGATGTCAAATGGTCATACGACCGACGGCAAGGTGTCTGCGCCTCGAAAGCTGAATGGAACAATCGCGCTACCAGAACCTACCGATACCATGACCGTGCCGACGATCACTTCGCCTACGCTCGTACGGAATCCTTGGGAGGTTGTAAAACAGTCAGCGATCGATGATCGATTAGACAAGTTAGATGGGAAGATATCGCGGCCTAGAGATCAAAAGATGTGCCGGCACGGCCCCAAAGGCATGTGCGATTATTGTCAACCGCTGGAACCCTACGACAAGAAGTATCTGGACGAACGAAAGATCAAACACCTCTCATTCCACAGTTACCTGCGCAAGATCAATGCAGCCACCAACAAACCGGAACTGAAAAGCTCATACATGCCACCTTTATCAGAAC
Organism: Exophiala sp. CCFEE 6388; assembly: GCA_035928005.1. NCBI lineage: Eukaryota > Fungi > Ascomycota > Eurotiomycetes > Chaetothyriales > Herpotrichiellaceae > Exophiala > Exophiala sp. CCFEE 6388. Next base: position 123,923 of record JAVRRU010000050.1, read on the forward strand.
CGTACTACAGGGTGAAGAAAGACTGCCCTTCTGGCCATCCTCCATGGCCGGCAGGTATCTGTTCAAAATGCCAACCCAGTGCCATCACACTACAGCCACAAGCATTCCGAATGGTCGATCACGTCGAGTTTGCTTCGGCCGACATGGTGGACAAGTTAATTGATTTCTGGCGCAAGTCCGGCGCTCAACGATTGGGCTTTCTTTACGGACGTTATGAGGAATATACAGAGGTACCCTTGGGCGTCAAGGCGGTTGTCGAAGCAATATATGAGCCACCCCAAATGTGCGAAGTGGACGGTCTCACCTTACTCGAATGGCCCAACGAGAAAGAGGTCGACGAGGTCGCCAGGCTGTGTGGTCTCGAGCGCGTCGGGGTCATTTTCACGGACCTAATGCCTCCTGAGGACGGGGAAGGGCAGGCCGTCTGCAAACGACATATTGATTCGTATTTCTTGTCCTCGCTCGAGATTGCGTTTGCAGCACGCCTTCAAGCACAGTATCCGAAGCCTTCCAAATGGAGCGAAACTGGGAGATTTGGCTCAAGCTTTGTGACATGTGTGGTGACGGGTGACGAGGACCAGTCGATAACAATCAACGCCTACCAAGCCTCGAATGCAGCCGTGGAAATGGTGCGCGCCGACATTGTGGAACCTTCTGCCGACCCCAGTGTGATGATCGTGCAGTCTGAAGACGACGAAGGAGTTGACGGCAAGACTCGATATATACCCGAGGTCTTCTATCGACGCATCAATGAATACGGTGCAAACGTGCAGGAGAATGCCAAACCCAGCTTCCCAGTGGAGTATCTGTTAGTGTCTCTGACGGCAGGAATGCCAATCCACCCCACTCCTCTTTTCAAGAACAACAAATTCCCTGTCGAGAACCGTGATGCGGTCGCCGAAGGGCAAGACCCTAGAGACGTTGCCAAACAGCTCCGGTCATCCCAATCAGTGGAAGCCATTTCAGACTTTCATCTCCTCTGCTTCCTGCACGGTATGGAAGTGTTCAGCAAGGTAAGTCGGGGCATCATGGGTGTTTATTAGCTAACGTCGCCTCCAGGACGAGGAACGACTTTTGTGCAGTGTCGCGACCAAGCGTGATCAGGTAGATGCTGTTCATCTAACCGAGTCTTCAGGATGGGGAACCCTGATGGCGATTCTCGAAACATATGGTGAGCGGCCCTTGAAACGTCCATGGTCTTTGGAATCGGAGGATGAATCTGGCGATGCTGGCAGCCCGTCTGAAAACCTGGCTAAGCGATTCAAACAGGCGGCTAGCCTCGAGCGCTAGGTATGAGTCCAGCAAATCACGACCGACAATTTTACATAACGGGTCTTTTTTCCATATGCTTTGCATAGCGACTGGGAGTGGGCATGTCCAAGCATTACAGCATTGTAGCATGTGCCATATATCGAGCGTGGAACTGGGGCTGGTACGGGGAAGATGAGAAGCACTGGGCGGTTGATGCCGGAGCAACGGAACAAACGTTGACCCATGTGATGCCGATAATGGAAGTTTGAAAGTATGAACGATCTCCGAAGAGTCAAAGCCTTAAGAGGTCTTGACAGAAAGGATCGACATGGTTGAAGGGGAACTGATCGACAGAGTCGAGGTCCCTAGGGTGGTGATCATTGATGAAGCCATGGCCATCACTGACAGCGTGCTCCACCCTTTGCAAAAACAAAGCGTAATTTGTACAATATGCCAGAAAGATAACCATTTGATGACCTGCCTCCAATTCAGCTGGCGCCTCCTATCTATCCGATGAAAGTGGAGAGTGTTACTCACCTGATTTATTGATCCATCACAACAAACAGGTTTGGTAGGGTCGTGATATGTTTTGTTTGAAGGGGCCAAAAAAGAGGTCATCTACGGAGAGGGAGATCCGCGGAGCGACCTTTTCGATCTGCGCCCGCCGTCTGGCGAAAGGCTTCTAGAAGGCTGCCGGAAGGGTTCAATCGTTCCGGGCAAGCCTAAGCCTGTGACACAGTCTGGGGGGGAGCAGTTTTGGGGGCCATGGTCTAATAAGCTCACCACCTGGGGCAATAGCCTACCGATAGTGTGCCACGTCTGACAGTCGCATTATCATCTCGTTCTTATACACCTTGCGCTTGCAAGATATTTGTCCAATTCCTTTCCTCTAATGCAACTGGTGACCTGCTGAAATGAAGGGGACTCCTTATTCTATTGCAAATGATATGGATCCATGACAGGCGGAAGAAACCACTAATCTGGATATACAGTGGTATCTTGTCAGTCTGTCAAATTCCCGCGAGAGATGAACACCTCGTCATTACTGGGTAAGCCCGAGCCCTGTCCCTCTTGGCTACTCGATCAATTGGGCTGGGCGCTGCCTCCGCATTTCATGGCGCCTCAACTGAGGGCTTCCATTTTTCCTTTCATCTTCCATCCCAGATCCACTACAACTGCATCCCGCTAGTTGGACACAAGGCCATTCCACCCGAACTCGCATTCTCTTTGTTCCTCATCCTCAGCTTTACCTTTACCCTGCCTGGGCCTTAATTCTTACCCTGTTCGTTCGTGGTGTTGTATGACCTAGGCCCTCAATCTCGACCTCTCCGCTGTTTCCACACCACACAACTGCGCTGAGCTGTGTCTCTAGCCATTGATCCAGGCTTCTGTTTCCGCGCCCGCATTTCCATTGATTGCTTGACCTCGACTGTCAATCTGTTGTGCTTCGTCAGACCTGCAGCTCCAACCTGCGACCACCCGACGACTCGAAGACCTGACACCTGCAAGCTGCCTTGTTGTCCTCCATCTCTATCCATCATCGCCGAAACTCTTCAATTGAACTCACCCGGTTGAGGTCTTTGATCAATTGTCCCATTTACGACCTCATTACGCTACAACAAGCCTTACAACTTACTACCTCCACGCTCAGCTCCCATACTAATCTGTCGCTCCTTCCGAATACCGCACTGGACGGCCTGGCGCGCGATGCCCTTTCCCTGACCGAATCCCGACCTCAAACTTTCTTTCCTGTGCCGCTTCGATCATTCGAGTAAGCTGTCGATCAAGCAATATAAAAGACTATACAACTCTCCCTAACGGACCCGTGGATCGCATTATGGGCCCGTAAAGTCTCAAGAGCAAGGGTCCGTTCTCTCTTCACAGATCAAAAATCTCGCAGCGCTATGGATCCTGCGGCCTGTCGCGTCATATACATCGATGAGCGATTCAACACGGATAGGTGGATTTCTCGGGATGGATTGAGCTCTCCTAATACACCGCAGAGAACGGGCTCCGAGGTCGAGTTCTCCGAGTTGCCTTTGGATCTACAATGCAATGTCAATGCTTTCCTAACCGTGTTCAACCAAGGTGAGTCGTGATTACCCTGCGTATTGGTGCCAGGACTGACAAGATGTCTCTCAGTGTACGTTTGTAGCTCCGGCAGATCATTTTCCACGAAGTTGTCTGAATTGCATGATCAAGTGAAGGTCGACTGTACGCCCATTCTTGCCTGTCTCGATGTTGGGTCGGAACCAAAGCACGAATTGTTGAAAGCGAAGTCAAAATTCTTCCCTGCTGCAGAGTCTCCCCTGCCGTCGCCGAATTTATTGAGGAAAGAAATCACATTCTCCTCCGAGTCAGATGAATCCTATGGTCTTCAACTTCTGTCCAGGATAGCATCGGATCTACAAGTCGAGGAAGGCGTCAAACTTATCATACCAGTAGCCGTTGTCCAGCCTCAAAGAAAAGAATCCGCCGACCAGACTCTGCACAACGACCGCCCGGGCGAGGTTTCGAGGGCTCCCTACGGTCCGGAAGAACAACCCGTCGAGATCAAAGACACATCAGATATAATCGATGCCCAACTAATGCTACAATGTTTAGACGCCGGTGCGCTTGATGTCGTCAAGAGCCCATTGGACAAAGCAGGTATTATGGGGTTGACAGTACATGCCTATCGCATTTACAAGAATGCGAAGAAGGAACAATCAGGATTCATGGGCATGACCCGTAGTAGGAGTCGCAAGCAGTCTTGGGTCGGCGTGGAAGAAGAGAAGCCTTATGCCTACCTTAGGGAGGCCATGGTAAAGAAGCTACTGAGAGGAATCTGCGATCCGCAAAATCTGATTGAAGATTACCAACACCGCAACCTCTACATTCGAGAAGCGCGTAAGCCTGTCATAGCGCAAGCTGTCAGCAGTTGGGGATTTGATGGGCACGAGTTTACCGAAGATGAGCTGGTCTATGCCGGTTATTTTATGCTGAGCCACGCTCTCGAAAACGAAGCCGTCGAAAAGTGGCGTATGAGCAAAGGTATGTGCCTCCATCTGATCAAACATTCTTCTAACATTGTTCACAGCCGAAATACTCCATTTCATGCAGGGTTGTCGAATTGCCTACAATTCCTTCGTCCTCTATCACAACTTCAGGCATGCGGTTGATGTTGTCCAGTCCGTCTTCTATTCCCTCATTCAAATAGGGGTTCTTCCGCCATATCCCACCGGCGCCGATCCGTCCCCATCCGCCAATGCAAAGTCGCCCCTTGCGCGTCTACTAGGGCCGTTTGAAGCGCTGACTCTACTCATATCTGCTATTGGGCATGATGTCGGTCATCCTGGAGTAAACAACATGTTTCTGGTGAAACTGAATGCGCCTCTTGCTCAACTTTACAACGATCAGTCTGTCTTGGAATCTTTCCACTGTGCCGCCTATTCTCAAATCCTCCGCCGCCATTGGCCCGCTGCATTCCTGGATAAGGATGTCCGGAAGCTCATGATCAGTACAATTCTAGCCACCGATATGGGTATACATTCCGACTATATGCAGCAGCTTGGCAATCTGCAAGAAAAAATCCATGAGACAAAAGACACCGAAGGGTGGAATCCGAAAGATGTTGAGTGGGCACGCACCCTCGTCTGCGGGTTGCTCATCAAATGTGCAGATATCAGCAATGTGGTAAGTTCGCTCAATGGTGATGTGCACTCGTTGTTGCTTTACTGACAAGCACAGGCGCGACCATGGCCGGTAGCCGAGAAATGGACAGACTTGCTTCAGAAAGAGTTCGCTCACCAAGGAGAGATGGAACAAGCGGTCGGGATGGAAACGGCTCTATTCGGAGGGCCCCCTGAGCTGGGCAATATGTTGAAGCTGGCTAATGGTCAGATTGGCTTCATGACCATTTTTGCACATCCGCTCTTTGCAAATGTGGCAGATGTTATCCCGGCTATGCGTTTTGCGGCGGACGAAATCCTCACCAACAAAGGGGTATGGTTCACACGAGCAGAGCACGAAAAGAAAATGCAGTTGCTTAAAATGGGAACTCTGACAGGTGAAGGGGGCGCTGTTAGCCCCAGGACGCGAAGCCCCCCTCATCGAAGGGGAACTGTGGACAGTACGAATAGCAGACACAGTGTTCTGCCATCCTCGCCCCTGCGAGGCCGCGTCGATGGGCAAGAGAGTATACCGAAGGGACTCGGTGTGACACAGCAGGCGAGCGGCGAGAAGGCCACGTCACACAACAATTCTCATACGTCGTCACTGGCGCCTGCTGCAGGCATCGCGGTCTCTTCGAATGATCCTACAATGCCAGATCGAAGGAAACCTGCCCTCGTTAATGGCGAACAAGGTTTCTTCGATGAGTCGCACATCGGTGGAAATGAGCATGCCACTGCCAGCAGCACACCAAAAATGACAGTGACTGGCCCCGAATTATCATCGGAATCCTTGCAGGCGCTGAGCGATACACGACGAGACAATGCCGTCTCCATGCGTGCTGGAAGCGAATCCATTCCGGCAGAGGTTTGGGAAGCTGAAAGGCAAGAAGTGTCCCATACAGCGGACGCATCAAAATTCACCTTCGCAACTTCAATTCCAGAAGAGCCAGTTCGGACGTATGATCCTGAACGAGGCTATTCCGCTGCGCATGTCAGTGCCAGAGCCAGTGCACCGGCAAGTGATCAGGGCTTCAAAAATCAGAGAAAAGATAATGCTGATAATTCCAGTCCGGCCAGACTAACGCAGAGCGAGAACACGAGCACGACTCTAAGAGGAGGCGGAGATGAAAGTGCAATTATTCCTTGTCAGAGCACACAAGCGACAAGTCTGACATCAGATGCGACCGATGGAGCGGCGCGCAATCACAACAGCTTTCAAGCCACTCGCAACCGTGTAACGAGTGCCCCAGTGCAGTCGGAGGATCCAGGCCTACGCCCCAGCTTCAGCATGGGCAGCAACAGTGCTACCAGCAGGGAAAGCAGCAAGCTGGATATTCATGCTACTATTTTAAGTAATGGTAATGGCCATGGCAACGGGGACGAAAACGGTGGGCATCATCGTCAAGTCCAATCCAAGACAATGGGCCGGAAAAGGAGCAAATTAAAGCTTGGACTTGCTTTTTGGAAGAGGAGTCGAAGTGACAAGAGTATCGAAGAGGAGTCGCGTCCGGACAGTAAGAGCAGTGAAGGAGGGTGAGATATTGGTGTGGGAGGCAATCGTGGATATTTCGGAATTTGGCAGCGTTATGGGCATCATGTTTGAGCTGGGAATTATGCTTGGGAGGCCTCTTGTCCAGGACACTTGTTCATGTGTCCAACGAGGACAACCAAAATGTGGACAGGACATCGCGGAGTGTTCCATGACTCCACTCTATTGGTGGTGGTTTTGTGCTGTGCAGGATTAATGTTGATGATTTATATGCGAGAAGATGGGGATCATGCCAGGTCGTGTTCTGGCCGCAAGAGATGGTCGAGTGTTGGACGTCATCCAACAGTGACAGAGGTCGGGATGCGTGACGGGGGTCTTAAGAGTGGTATTTGATGACATTGTACGTTTATGAACAGTGGAAAATGCATGAACAGGCGACGGAATACAGCGCATCGAAGGAAGGAGGACGCGACGGACGAAGCTGTGTCAGACTGGTTCGAGTGCGAGTGCGAGCGCATGTGGGGATCATGATATTTTACAGCTGTTGTTTTGAATGGCATCAAAATACTTGTAAAGTTTGCATTGAGCTCAGCTTTAACCAATTCAATGCTCAACCAAGTGCGTTGCGAAATTGCTTCAGTAGAGCATTATCGGGCCTCTTCCAGGCTTCGTTTCCAGAAGACTTTCCTGCGGCGCCCTTGTGGGTTGTGCTCACGCTCGCGATGGGGTTGGTACGGGTTCGCTTCTTGCTAGCACCGAGCCTGCCTGGGGTGTCGTCGAGGTCGTCACTGTCCTCATCTGAGTTGCCGATAGGCGAGGCTTTACCGGCATCCCATTCCCGTTGTTCACCTTTCTTCGCCCATCTGACGTCTTTGACGTCGCCCTCAGTGTCCGCGAAGGTGGTCCCGGTACGTGAAGACGTTTTTTCCCACCGCTTGATCTCGTCGTCTCCGAAACCTGCTTCGCGTAATCGATCAGCCTGCTTGGTGCGCCATGCGCGACGGTCGCGGAGCGCTTCGAGGGCGTTGTCCCAGTCTGCCTCCTCATCAGATTGGGGGTCTGGGTCTACGTCCAATGAGGGATCGTAGTTGGAGGAGAAGCGGGTGTCGATGTTTGAACTGTTTGTCTTGTGGAAGCCGCGGCCTTTTTTACGGAGACTGGAGTCTGCGGGTTTGGGTCCGATGATGGAGGAGAGGGGGTCGGAAGATGTTGAGGAGGTGGAACGACTTCGACTTCGATCTTTTTGTTCACGGTGTGATCTCTCGGATGGGCCGTCTCTGTTACTGGACTCCCGGTCGTGAGATCTGGACGTCGATCGGCGTCCGCTCTTGTGATGGTGGCTTCGACTGGCATGTCTTTGCTCGGCTGCGGGGTCGCTATCATCGGGCCTCTTCTCATCTTTGTAGCGGTCTTCTCGACTAGGACGGCTGTGGTGTTCGGGACTTCGACTTCGTCTCGACGTTCTAGATTTCTCGGATCTTTCATGCCGAGTTGTCCTCTCGTCCTCACGGTCCTCGCTTAGACGCCGTCTTTTTCTACCACTGCCTCTTTCCCGCTCATGGCGGCGCTCGCTGTCTCTGTGGTGACGTCCGTGGTCCCGACGAGACTCGCGTGAGCTCTCTGCTTTTCTGACGTTGCGCAGACGACTTTTCGCCTCGAGTTCCTCCTTCTGCTTCAGGGCCGCATTGTGGCTGTCGGCGTCGCGGACGAGCGCTCTTAGAAAGCGTGTGTTTGGCTTAGGGGCTGCTCCGGTCGGCCGTTTTGGTACCAGTGCGGACATACCCATGGTGGCATACTTGAGTGAACTTTCTCGTGCGTCCTCCGCCAGTAATTTGGCGACATACTCGTCATCGTCGAAGTCTCGTAGGGCGGACATCTTGGTGCACGACGAGAACCTTGGACATGTTAGCTGGAAAGAATGGAATACATAATGTTCAACGAGACATACCTGAGGAGGGGAAAGGATTATACCGTATAGAGTGAAGGTCTTCCATAGTCACTTTCTTGCGGAGTCGGCGCACCTTCCTCACAGACTTCACATCTCGTCCTCAAGCGCTTACCGGATGATCGCCGACCATCTTCACACCGTCGGGGAAAGAGCTTTCGAAACTGGCACAATGTACTTCTAGTCGATTCTCATTAAGGATCTCATTGACAGCGCTACGTGAATATCCTACGTGGCAATCGACATGTTTTCGCGCTTGCTACGATTTGTCCGGGTCGATGCCATCCCCAACACAGGCTCTGTAGCGCGCGACCTTCTGGCATCGGAAAGGACATTTCTGGCCTGGGCTCGCACTGGTCTTGGCTTCATTGCTTTGGGAGTCGCGCTCGAGAAAGTGGAGGCATTTGCAGCGTTGTCGCCTACACTCCTTCATCTCTCTGACTCCCGAACCAAGATTGCAGCAGGCGTTCTTGTTGGCAGTGGGAGTCTATGTGTCGGACACGGTACGGTCAGGTATTTCAGTACTTTACAATTGATACAACAAGGCAAATTTCGCCCGAATACTGGTGGAGTCACTTTGATGGCTATCACTTGCATCGGCATCGCAGTTACTGGTAGTATCCTGGTTCTCGAAAACGAAGCACAGCAGAACCGACTCAAGGAGGAACAGAAAACATGAGCTACCAAGGTGAGTAATGCACAAGACTTCTCTCGAATGAAGGCAAAACATGTCTCATATCTATTTCTTGTTTGTTCTAATTGATGCCTAGCAGCTCTGTTGGAACAGCCATTCTTCTACTTGTCAAACAATTCTACGCGGCAGGAGCGCCATATGGTTTGGCAGCGACACTCTCAATGTCGACATAGCCGTAATTGCTGGGATTTCCAGAAGACATCTTCTCACCCCATTTGCCCATGTCCTTTTGGAAGGCCTCAACGTTGTCTTTGACAGACATATCGATTGGCTCCTGGTCTTTGCCGATTTGCCTGATTTGAGTACCAGCAATGACATTGGTGAGACCAAAGTCATCTCGATCGACGTCTTGCTCGATCGCACCAACAACCTTACCTTCCAAAAGGTCTTTGCACAAATGCGGCTCTTGACAAACGGGCCTGGCAAGGCCGACACCGTCGACAGTGTCAAGGGCCTTAACCATACCGTCGAGTGTCAAGAATCCTCCAGTGATATATGTCTTGGTCTTCTTCAAACCCGGCGTGATCTTCTCGGCGAACTCCAGGAAGAAAGACTCTCGTTTGCGCGTGCTTTCACGCTTGTGAACAAACGCGAGCGATTGATATGTTCCGCCACTCAATTCAACAAAGTCGAATTCGGCCTCCTCCAACATAGAGCACACTTCCTTTGCTTCTTCAGCCGTGAAGCCACCTTGCTGGAACTCCACCGAATTCATCTTGATGCCGACAATGAAGGATTTGGGTACTTTTTGACGGATGGAATGAGCGATTTCGAGGATGATACGGGCCCGATTTTGTATGGATCCGCCGTACTGGTCGGTTCTCTTGTTCGTTGTCTGGGACAAGAACTGAGCTAGGAGGTAGCCGTGTGCACCATGCAGCTCGATGCCGTCGTATCCAGCTTTGTGGAGGTACTCGGCTGCGTGGGTGAAGCGGTTGATGATGTCCATGATCTCATCTAAGGAGGCAGCGTGGGGTTTGGCGAATGTCATGCCCATAATCTCTCCTTCGAGTTGGATATCACTGGCGGATATGGGGTCTGGGTTGACCCGCTGTTCGACCTGTCGTCCTGGGTGGCTGACTTGTCCAGTGATCAGGCTGCCGTGAAGCTTGGATTGCTTGGCCATCTCCTTGAAAGCTTCGAATCTCTCACCCTCGAATTGGGCGTCTAGTGGGATGATAGGATTTCCTGGCGCTTCCAACTGGTGATAGTCGACCATGATATTGCCGGTCAATATGTGGCCCAGACCTCCCTCACCCCATCGTTTATAGACGTTGATCAGGTTCTTTGATGGGATGCCTCGTTTCTCCTTGTGCTCCGCATCCCAGCTTGAAAGACGTTCGGTCATGGCACCTTTCAAGAATCTGTTCGGGGCTGTCTTGCCACTGAATTCGAACTTCAGGGGCTGTGCCAAAGGCGACGCATCCTTGATCTCGGAATCGAGTCGTTTAACCATTTTGCGTCTAGAGTATGTTTAACAGAGATTTCTATACCGCTTGCTCAACAAATCTATTGTGTATACTAACAAGGGGCTCAGTTGCGAACGGACAGTGACTTTCTATTATAATTACTATCTCCATACCAGCTGGAAGATAAATCCCGACTTTTCGACGGAGACTTACAAATCAACGTCATGATTTCCTCAAGACTACCGATCGTACAAATATGGAGCACTGAAAATTCGTCCTAACCCCCACGTCATGCCTATGTATATTGATCGTGCAAAGACCTATTATTGTGGTAGGGCTTTCACTGGTACCTGTCGACCACTATCTATCGGCAGTTCTGAATGTTCATAGTACCCACCGGATCCTGCTGTGACAGTCACGTCAGCAATGAATTGTGCACTGCTCACATTAGTGAGATGGTCGGCAGCTTCCGGGGAAAATCTCGTTGCGGTTCCTACAGGGCAATGGGGTCTTTACTTCGTGCATTTGGAATGGAAAGCTTGAGTCGAAGGCATGGCCGGCCGATCTTATATGTTTTCATTCATTTACATTTCATATCGTAGCATACCAAGCAAACATCACCTAAAACCTAGCTTGGACCTTATTCTGCACGTCTTGGACAGCCCAGTCAGAGAACGACTCTTTGCTAAGCACTTGCTTGGCCTGCGCGAGTGTGAAGCCCTTGGCCTGAGTGGCCGGGTTGTAACCCAGCTTATTGATTTGGCCAACCTCCTCGTCCGAGACGGGGGTGGCAGCCTGGCCGTCCCCGCGCTTGTACACGGTGACAACGACGGCACCACCGAGACCCAAGTTGTGTTGCAAGCAGTACTTTGTGTCTTTGACCAAGCGGTTGTTGGCCCATCCTCGTAGATGCCATGTCAGTTCGGCGCATTGAGCAAGGCCAGTGGCACCTGTTAGATCTTGTTAGCTGGAAACCTTTGAGCGGTAAGTGGGAGACAGGCTTACCAAGAGGATGTCCCTTGGAGATCAGTCCACCTGAAGGATTGATGACATATTTCCCACCATATGTGATATCGTGGTTTTGAACCAGTTCGTGGGCCTTGCCGTGGGGAGATAGGCCGAGCGCATCAATCACACACATCTCATTGGCGCTGAAGCAGTCGTGGAGTTCGACGACTTTAACATCGTTGGGGGTGATGCCTGCTTGCTTCATGGCCTGTTCACCAGCATACTTGGACATTTCGAATCCCACGAGGTCCATTGAAGATTTGCTAAAGAGTTCTGTCGAGTCGGTGGCCATCTGCTGACCGGCGATCAGAACGGCTTGAGATTTGAGGTGAGGTCGCTTGTCGAGGAATTCTTGTGAGACAACCACGGCAGCGGCTGCGCCGTCGGAAGTGGGGCAGCATTGTAGCTTGGTCAAGGGTTCGAATATCATGGTCGACTTCAGGATCTGATCTAGGGTGTATTCATCGGTGAATTGTGAGTATGGATTTCTCTTGCTGTGCTCGTGGTTGACCCGGGCAATCTCGGCAAAATCCTCTGCTTTTGCGCCAAATTTTTCCATGTACTCGCGACCGGCGTTACCGAATAGCTGAGCAGCGCCGGGAGCATTTGTGATCCCTCTCGTTGATTTCATTAGCGAGTTGGTGGTACTCATAGGGTTTTCACGGTCATTGAAGTAGGCTTGTAAACTACCGGGCGACATTTTCTCGAAGCCAACGACAAGAACGCAGTCCGCAGCACCGTATGCGATAGCCTGCCTGGCCATGTTCAGGCCCGTACTGCCGGTTGAGCAATTGTTGTTGACGTTGTAAATGGGGATTTTGGTCATGCCGAATTGGTAGAAGACGCGCTGACCGCAGGTAGAGTCGCCATAGCAGTAGCAAGCAACTCCCTGGTCGACCTCGTCGTAGTTGATTTGGGCATCGAGCATGGCTTTGACACCGGCCTCGAAACCGAGTTCATGGTAGTCGACCTTGCCTCGAGGCTTGATGAACTTGGTCATGCCCACGCCGAGGACGTAGGCTGGGGCGGCTTTGCGAGGCATCGTGGCAGGTTTGAGTAGAGGTACAGGGGTCTCGTGGAGTGTAACGGCGGACGCAGGACGGAGCGCTTCACGGTGAGTATGATTGAGGAGAGGAGGAAGCAATAAAGGATGGAGAGACTGTTACCGTGATATTCTCGGTCAATATCAGATCGCAGCCTGCACTTACAAGGGCCTTCTCCGGACCGAGGTTGACACTTCGACCGGGTATCATTATCCACCAACAAGCCACAGCCCTTAAAGCACATTTTGCGGGGAGCAAACACCTCGGTTCACAACTGTTGACATGACGGTTTTGTTGCTGTTCCGTAGAGTAGAACGGTCGGCCATTAAGACCATCCATTTCGACTTGTGGGTGGTTTGTTCCCGTCCCTCATGTCCCTCATCCCCCTCCAAAGCCTCTCACCAATAGGCAGCCTAGTTTCCTGCATGACACAACGGTGTGCATAGCGCCATCACGAGGAGACATTCAGCATGCGAATCATGAGGCTTGCTGAGAAGCCTGAGATGTGGGATGGACAGCATTGAACAGACGAAAGGTAAGCCTCTTGGAAAGCCTAGGAAGAGCCAATGAACAAAGGAGGAACCCTAGAAGCCCCTGCCGTGAAAATTGAGGGGCAGCAGGTAAAGAGCATCCTTTATGCCCTTTTCTCAATCATCAAAAATCCACGTCGACGTCACAGTCCCCCATTTCATTGTGTGGAGGGACCTCTAGGGCCATATTCGGGAGCCCTAGCAAGCCTATTTCGCACCCCACTTCCTGGGCTTTGTCCAACTGGCATCCCTAAACGATGCCAGATCCAGCACCCAAAAACATCTTGGACCATTCATGGCTTCGCACATGCAGTGCAGCCCATCGACGCTACCCGCCCATTGTTGATGCTGATGGGAAGGCCGTCCCTAAGTTTACCTAACAACTCATCAGCTTGTTCAAGTTCATTGCCTCTGCTGTCTCTTTGAGAAACCCTATCGTCCTCGTACGTTGGGTCGTGAGCTCTTCCGGTCATAGTCGTCATCATTCCCGATTCTTCTTCGTGGGTAGCTTCGAAGCTCGACCGGTTTCGCTGTCCCACTGAACTCCTGGCCAGATGCCGATGTAAGCTCCTTAACAGCTTGAGAAACCTGAAAGACTATAAAGAGAAAGTATTGCTGCAGGAACAGATCGAGCGACAAAGAGCCTACCTCGCATCGTTCACAAGCACACCATCCACCTCCCCAACGCTTCGGTGCCGTTTCAAGGAAGTGGTCTTGTGCTTCGACAACTGTCGTTCTGCGTAACTTGGAATACAAAAAGAGCCTGAGCATAACAAGGGAATGGAGTGTGGAACGCGGAAGGGTCTTCTCGAATGAATGAATGAGAGATCTTCTTGCGTTCCATCGGGTTCCGCAACCCATTGTGCGTGTCGACGACAATATACTGCCGCATCGACGACATCATACGCACCGACTTAGTGTCTGGTTGGCCTGTTTGATTGGAATCTTCATCGTCGCGAGCGATGAATCATGTCTTCAAAACAAACGACACAACAGTCATCTCTTGAACATAAACCAACCTCTACCTCCATACTTCCATCCAAATCATCGCAACCACCGATAGCCATGTCTTCCAAACCGAGGGTGGACACTGGATGGGCGTCCAAAGATACCCAGATCTACTATGCAAAGAAATACAGACAGATCCTTGCTTCCGGTCCCGCCTGTGCTTTGGCTGTCCTGGCAGGAGTAAGTAGATTCCAAGGATACATTTTCATACAGGAAACGTTGACAAGATCTAGGCTCCCCTTGAGAACATCAAAGTCCGAATGCAATCGTAAGCCTGATCCAGATGAGAAGGACTTTCCCATAGCTGACTGTCGCAGGCGTCATTTCGCAAATGCTCTTGCAGCGACAAAATACACTTACCGTACTGAAGGACTTCGTGGTTTTTGGGCTGGTAAGATGAATAATGCGAGTCAAGAGGAGATCCGTGTCTAAGAACATCCAGGTACACTGAGTCCACTCTTCTCAATCACTTTCTCTCGTGCGCTCGGTTTCTCTGTCTATCGAAAGGCAAAATACACATTTGACGGCTGGATCGAAGCAGCTACTGGAACATCTCCTCTTCAACATGTCAACAAGCCAGGAACTTATCCGACCATCTACACTATCGCCTGCTTTTCTGGAGCCGGTATGGTTTCGGGTGGTGTGACTGCCGTTGCTCTCACTCCTGTCGAACTCGTCAAGAATGCAACTCAAACCTCTGTTCTCATGGCCAGTCAAGGCGATTCTCCATCTGTCAAGGCTCCAGGCGTTAAGAACGTCGGCAGGGTTAGCTCGTGGACGTCTATGAAGAGAATTGTAGAACGACGTGGACCTCTTGGCCTTTGGACCGGCTTTCGCCTCCATTTCGCTCGCGACGTGATCGGCACAGGCATCTATTTCGGTATCTACGAGACCACCAAGCAGTCCCTGAACTCATACTACGGCTCTCAGAAGGCAAACTCTCCTGGTGCGGTGGCAGTAGCTGGTGTCCTTTGCGGTATTGGATCCTGGCTTGTTACTTACCCCCTCGACACCATGAAGACACGGGCGCAAAACAACCTCGTCGGCTCTGGCGCTGTGCCATCCACAACCTCCAAGGCCTCTGCGTCGCTGTCGAGTGCCCTGGACACTGCTGCAAAGTCGGCCGCGCGCTCCTCCAAGTGGAAAGGAGTGGAAATGATCATCCTGCGCTCCTCGATCCAGAACATGATCCAGATGTCCGTCTTTGAGCAGGCGAAGGTTGTCATCGACGACCTGACCTTTTCCGACGGTAGCCGCACCTTGCCGGAGGTGGAGCGCCATTTTGGCCGGGACTCCAGAATCCATAAGAATGACAAGTTGTGAGCGGTGCGCTCCTGGGGAGTATCGATGGGCTTTTTCTGTTTGATTAGTTAGCGAACCAGAATACAATCGGTGATGACATTCGCGTTCTTCATGGTGTTCTCATTGTGCACATCGTCCTTGCCAACGGCCCAAGATCATCGCCTGTTTTTCTTTACTCCAAACCGTCCGCGTTGTTGGTGGCGTCGTTCCTCGTGCCATCGCGCTGCACGACCCTCGATAGTGTCAGCAAACGCATTGTTTCTAAGCTGTCTTCTTGTCTGGCTAACGACAGCGTACACCTGGTGATCACCATGACACACAGCATGCTTTGTAACGGCGTGCTTCTCATTGCTAACGACAGCATTCAATGCCTGCAGGCTGTAGGTGCTCTTCATTACCATCGCCCTTACATGCTGAATAGTTCGGATGCGTTTCTCAGACACACTGTTTGTTTCATTACGATTTATATCTCAGATGTACACCCTGCACAAGCAACGCATTCCGTATTGGATTTCCAGGGGGGTATCATATGCATCACAATAGCCTTATCCAGTTCTTGTCAAGTCATACTCCATGAGCACCCTACCAGCATGACTGATCCACGAAAACTGGCCGGTGAGGTCCCTTTGCACTCACCAGACGCTCCAGCCGCTATGCATAATGCAATTTCCTGCAACAACAACGCCATGTTCATGACCATTTAATGCTCACCCAGCTCTGCCTTCTCATTGTCCAGCGCTTCCGAAACATCTCCAAGCGCCAGTGTGTATTGCGTGCCTACTCCTGGCCCGTCGATCAAGGGACTAGTAGGCGCAGTGACCATGCCACCTTCCCGCTCCTTGTCCCTGTCCTTTTCTCTCTGACCGATACTCCCGCTGATGCTGTCATTTCGACCATGCCCGCCCCCCAATAGTCCACTGCGTACACTCGCCGCGTCGCCGTATTTACTACCGATGTAGCTGTTGCGCTCGCTGGCCAATGCTGGCGCTGTGATACCTGATGCGGATATCAAGCTCGCTCGTTCGGCGTTAATGTTTGACCGCGGATGCGCGACGCCGCTAGCATCTCGAAGTGAGGCGTTGTCTGCGCCTGAGTGAATGACTGTTCCTGAAAGGACGGATAGAGGGAGTGACTCGCGGCTGCCACCAAACATTGACGCAGGTGCAAGGGCCTTCATGGAGGCGTTTGTGTCCACCGAATTGCGCCGACGCCGTTTAGAGGAAGACGCCAATGTGAGGATTGAGGCGTCATCCGAGAGGATGTTGTTGGCGGTTGCAGAGTGGTATGTCGTCGGATGTCCATGAGGCGCCAGGTGTGCTGGAACCGCGGTGGCCGGCTGAATGTTGATATGTGAAGTGGGATTGCTTGCCGAAGTGCTATGTGTGGGAACTTGAGCTGTGGGATGATTGTGTGCAGGCGCTATGGATTGAACAGTGGTGAGGGTGGTTGTCATCGAGCGTACGGATGGTGCGGGAGAGGAGAATGTGCTGTCCCTTCCGCCATCAGTCTTGGGGGCTGTTGCACTCGTCCCAGCGCCTGAAGGAGCCGCGTCTGATATTGCTGTCTCTGCTTGCGTAGCCAGCGTAGGGGCTCTTGACTTGTTGGCTGTTTGGCTATCGTGAGATATGGATATGGAGCGTTTGCTCTGTGAGATCGAGCTGTGTCTGGATCGCTGCGACGATAACGGCGTGGAATATGACAGATGCCCGTTATTCTGTGGCTCCGTCCGGGATGATAAAGGATATGGATTGTTCTTCATGTTTCCTTTCTTGGACTTGCCAGTTGTGGGCAGTGTAGTCCGTCGAGGGCCGCCAGTAGGTTCGCTGGAATCGACATGGAGGGTCTTGAGGTTTGCTAGCCGGCGCATCCAGGTTGTAAAGGGTCGGCGTCGGCCATTTCTGTCTTCAATTCATGTTAGAGAGCGGTGTTGGGTTCAGGTAGGGTGCGAGCTGCTGCTTACCCTGGGGCCTGGGCGGAGCTTCGACTGAAGTCATTTTTCACAATAGCACTTGGGCTGCAAGATCAAGATGATAGTGAAGACTCGTCTCGTCCTCCGCAGGTAGAAGTGTTGTTACTGGGAGGTTGGGAACGCAGGCTGAGCGATGTCGCAGAAACCCGGGGTGACGCACAGATGATTGAAAGTCAACGGATACGCTCAGACCATCGGCTAGGATAAGCGACTTGCAACAGGCAATTTCGCACAACTATTGGTATCTGGTAATGCTCTGATCATGAACGTCCACAGCAATAAGGGGAAAGAGAAGGTGCAGAACGAATAGTAAGGAGCAGCTGTGGTTCAGGATATTGAAGTGAACTAACGCGGAGGGTCGCCCCGGGGTTTAGTCCGGAGAATCAGGGCTGCTTTGCTATTCCTCCTAAACCTTCCACGTGGCTAGCTGGAGATAGTCTTGGTATACCCCTTAAATATGCACACTACTACTTCCCTTATGGGGCTGGGAAAGGCGAGGTCAAAGACCCTGAAGTCAATACCCTAAACACCCACGACCAAAGAATGCATACAGTACTGTTCATATCACAACGCCGATGCAACGTTCACTTTCGAATGTGCCGTGTTCTGTATTGCGAGCATCTGATCTCCTTTCCTTCACATAAAGTCGTCCTCGTAAAAGGTCGCGTCTCTATCTTGATTGCTCACCATGTTCTCTTCTCTCATGATATCGTCATAAGCATGGTCCTTCTGCCATCGTAACTCTTCGCGTCGTTGTCGCTCATCCCGATCCTTCGCTTTCTGCTGTTCTCGCTGAATTCTCTCACCCTTGCGCCTCTCTCTCTGCTCTGCTTCTCTTTCAGCCAGCAAATCCGGAAATTTCTCGACACGAGTCTTGTTCAGTCGGTTGACGATGGGATTCTGACGGGCTGGAACAAGAATTTTCTTCACCATTTTCTGGTCATGGAATGACACTTGCCCAGTTGCCATTGAGCCATCCTTCTTCAAGTTCGACCACGGTGTGTAGATGATTGTGACGTCGTCCTTCTTGTTGCCTGGTAGCATTTGTCAGGAACGAATGATGTTCATGCACTCCTTCGTGTCTTACCTTCAATGGAGTTGGCTTTGGTCAGTTGAGCACAGTCTTCTAGCAAAGCTCGATCAATGGACTTCCAGGAATCGCCCACTTTTAGGCGGAGGTACACGTGTGCGCTGGACAGGTTGTCCACGTGAAACTGGTGCTGGTTAGTCATGCATATTCAGCTGGACTTCCGCCTGGATTGTAGTAATACCCTGATTCCAGTCAGTCATACGGTTTTCCCAGCCTAGCCTGAAGACTCCTTACCAAACGTCCTCATCCCAGCCAAACTTGATCAAGTCTTCATCTGCTCATGTGTCAGCTACTTGGGTCAGGCAAGGTCTGGTGGTAATGCGCACTTTCGACTTTGTCCTTGCCCACATAGATGAAGGCGGGAGGATCCACCACCGTGGATGTGAAGTAGTAGACCATTTGTTTGACAAGGTCTACTTAGCGCGCAACAGCGCTCATGGGTTTGTAGGTGGTGATCCTAAGCCGGGACTATGGAGTCGGCCAGTAGCGGGCGTAGGATCCGTAAGACGAGTTAACCTTACAGGTTTGCTGGAATTCTACTCTACAAAAGTCATTGGAAGGTGCGATGGAAGGACACTGAAGTCGGGATTGATTGATCCACCGTGCAGCGGGTGCAATGCTTGGCATGAATACGGCGAAGTAATTGAATGACATTTGTCAATATGGAATATGCTCCAACGAGACCGAGAGCAGATGTCTCTCCCGTCACGGATGGCGCATGCATACTTCCCAATGCAGATTCTGGTTATATAGGCACCGATCCCTCCTGCTGACTACTGGGGTTTCGCTTTACAATGGCAGTCAGCCCGTTTGTCCTCCTGCCAGGCCTTTGTGAGTCTTGAAGCCCAGGAGGCTCTGGCAAAGGAAATGCCGAGGAATGGAAGGTTGGCAGGCCTGGTCAGGGGGGTGAAACATACCTACCATCAGAGAGAACTAACCTAAGTGTACACAGCTGGTCAAGAGCCTCGCAGTGTAAGTATGTTGGCCGTCAAAACATACCCGTCAAAGATCAAAGCATCATAATAAATCTGAGAAATTCGAGCCCAGCACTTGTGTTCACAGATCGGTTTTGTGTGGTCAGAGATCAAAGATGATTTGCCCACCTGTCGAAAGCCTACACCACTGTTAAACCTTGAGTATGACGCGTGAGCACATATTTTCAGATGCCAGCTGTCCGGAAAAGCAACCTGGCACTTGATCGAAGCGTCGTCATGCGCCAACTGTAAGCTAGTATCTTGTTGCAAAAGTACACTCGTTACACGAAGCGCAGATGTATGGATGTAGCTCTCAGATCTCTCCGAGCGGATCCAGGTCCACCTCACCACCGTGTTCGTGATCACTCATCTTCTGAGATATCCCAGATACTTTTTAGCACTTGAGGGCGCTGACCTGCAGGTGACACTCGAGATCCTGATAAGGTTGAGACTGTATTCTTTTGGATGGACAGCAAGGTTTGATCGCGAACCTAAAAATCTCAGATATGATTGGGTGTTCGCGATACTGCATCCAGGTATGCCACGTTGCCACCAGGTAGAATGCTCCAGCATTTGAGTTCATGCTAATGCAGCTTCGTATTGTAGTCATTCGTGGGGAGAGCCGTTCAGTGTTGTAATCGTCAAATCCTCTCATTGTCGTTGAGGTTCATATCGCTGAGTCATTACCGGCTGCAACCAAGACGAAGTGTAGGTGTAAGCATGGCGATCATCAACATGGTGCCAGAAAGGAGGGCATGGAAAAGGAGTACTAGACCTTGACTATCAATCATCGGCGACGTCGTAGTGTCCAGTGAAAACCATGATCGACAGATCCGAGATCGGTCGTGTTTGTGAGACAACGTATCATTGGGAATGGC
Organism: Exophiala sp. CCFEE 6388; assembly: GCA_035928005.1. Taxonomy (NCBI): domain Eukaryota; kingdom Fungi; phylum Ascomycota; class Eurotiomycetes; order Chaetothyriales; family Herpotrichiellaceae; genus Exophiala; species Exophiala sp. CCFEE 6388. The sequence goes on from JAVRRU010000050.1 coordinate 144,166, forward strand.
CCTTCAGTTGTGGCTTCGCGGCTTTCCCGGCCTCGCTATGCAAGCATCAAGAACGATGAAGTACTCCATGACGGCAGAATGCCAGAAGAAGATAGCGATGGGAGGGATTGCAATGGGCTAGCTGACGCATCTTCGATGGCGAAATGGCATTGCCATCTGCTACAGCTGTCATATCGCAAGACCATCGTCCTGGCCATCCGCCAAGGTGGAAATATATTATGTTGATGAAAGAATCTATCTCAGCGAGTGGATGGAACCGCCGGCACGCGATTGTCAGAGGCGTGGAACAATGATGTGAGAAACCGGCCATGACTGCAGATGAACAAAAGAGAATTCAAAACAACCGAGCGGAGGGAACAACGAATAGCACATCCGTCCACCAAAACGATGGCTGCTATAATTAAGATTGGGACATTTGGGGTGTGCATGTTGAACCTACCTGGTAGCTGAACTCTGAACTTTGGCACGAATAGGCTTCGACGTTGCCCTACACCGGAGACAGAAAAGGAAGTATAACCGTTGTTCCAGTGGTTATTGTTAAGGTTCAACCGACTTCGGTCGCCGGCTAAGTCGATTAGGAAATGGATGAACATACTGTTTTGAATCACAGGTGCTCATATAAATGAAGTTGTTAAAGGTGTCGCTTATTTTGAAGGGAAGAATAAACCCGCCGGAAGAATGGGTAAGGTTGCCGCCATCAAGACAACAGGGAAGAAAACCCGCATCAGCCCAATGCGAGGGACGAATCCAGCGGCAGCCCCTTTTGGAGCGGGAAGCCCACGGGTATTAAGTGCAGACGCGCGGTCGCGGGCTAATGAAGGTTTTTTGATGCCTACCGGCATTACGCGCGAGCAGCTGATTGTGAGACTCGGCTTCATCGACTCATGAGCAGAAAGTCTATCCGATTATTATAGTGTTGCACGGCAAGACGGTTCAAGAGGATTTCCTAGGCAGAACAGTGCGTTATGTCTGGAAGCACAAGGTGAAGACCCAGCCAGTGGCGATACCGCAACTGGCCTCCAGCTGCTACTGAGAGGCAGCCAAGACAGCCGACCTGTCAACCAACGGCTGATGTGCAACACTTGCACAGTATCCTCATTCCGATTCGAAGGACCAACAAATGGGAAAGTCCCGGAATGGGATGGCACATCATCGTGCAGTGCAATGCAAGGTCATGGGTAGGGATGCACACTCCGCAATACGGCGTGCGTGAGCAACCATGTACCTCGTATGGCAGTATGAATTCCTCCATGGCCATCGTTTATCACACGAGCAGCTCCGAGTCATCTGGATCATCCCATGCGGACTTTGGTTATCAATGGTGGGGAAGAAATAAAAAAACAGGCTTCTGGCTGATCCTATGTCGAATGTTTGGATGTCCTATTGTCTTGCGTCTGTGCGAATTTTGGTATCTTTACATACAGTATGGATGCCGCCGTTGGGAAGGTTTGGATAAGCACAGTTGCCACCCATGGAGAGGAGCACACAATCCTCCCTAGGCTGAGCCCGACGACGCGCTTCTTGGGCGGGCGTCTTGTCAGTGACTGTCATTTCCAGTCTGTTCGGAACCAGACAATTTCTTCCGATTGCAAGGTAATCGCTGTGACGCACCAGGGGCTCGCTCACCGTCGGGAAATGTACTAACCAGGCCGACAATTGCCAACCACGAACGCTTCCAAATTCAAGGGTCAAAAGTCGAGAAGTCATTCTGAACGGCCCGGGCCCTGGTCGCCTTCGCATAAGGAAGCTGCGGCAATGCGGGCACCATAATGGGCAACTTCAAACGCCGGGCTGAACAAATTCATGGCTAGAACTACGTAGCATACTGTGCAGCAATAGCCCCGATGCTTCCATCGAATGGCAATATGGAACAATGAATCTGGAAGTGTAGACTTCGACCTCGTATTGGACCCGAATCGGCTAGATACTTTCTAGCTAGTGAAAAAACTGGCTCAGATCTCAAACTTAGAAAGTCGACAAATACACGGCATTCTGTCAACTTGGAAAGTTATTTTCTGGCTCTGGGATCAAAACTTGGATTCATTCCTAAGCAGACCTTCGGTGGGTTTGACCGGTGGCACCACTGCTGCATCAGTCTGACTTTTCCTACCACTCCCAACCATTGTACATATGTGCCTTCAAACTTTATCACAGTACATTCGTACATACGGACTTGTGTGAATGGCCAACCTTTGTCCTGGAAAAGATTCCGACACTGTTCGCACATGATGGTTGGTCCCCACCCGAACCCAAATCAGTACGACCATACCGGTCTCAAGTTCTATACTTCGGCCATGAGTTTCCTTGGGACATATGGGGTCCTGGTAAGCCAGGGACTACTGGACTTTTGATGCGCACACAAGAGTTCAGATTGGAGCTTACAGTCCGACTTGAGACCATAGTCCAAGTCGAGACTATCGGTGAGCCCAACAACCAGAATCCGAGAACACCGTGAGGTTGCGCTGTATGTCGCAGCCTCATTAACAACTCCGATGGAGAACAATGCCTGGTATGTCATCCTCTGTGGATCATACGGCCACTCTGCGGCCAGCCCTAGCAATTCAGAGGATGACTACCCGAAGGAGCAAACCTGCGTCGAAGTTGACTGAGGGACTGGACCAACGCGCCACACCACCCAACTCGATGATCTGCCTCCATATCACGAAACTTACTTTTTAGCCCTTCCAGTCTGCATGGGGTTTCGAATGTCAATCATGCTGTCCGCTCACGCAAAGTTTACTTTTGTGTTTACTTTTGTGTTTCGCTTATGATCGAGTGACCATAACAGTGACATTGCACGGCAGTGGGGCGCTGCATGTTGTCTGATGCCAGCAGAGTTTCCCATGTCTGTGTCTTGCCATGTCTGGACCAAAGCTTGCTGATGAGGCTTTGATATCAACGTAGAAAAGCCAGCCATGGCACATGTTTTCGATTTTGCGTTGCTTTTCTGCACTACCGTCCAAAGCCTACTGTCGACTGATCCAAATCAACCCATCATTATCCCTCGAAAGTCCCTTCTTGTTATCGGAGAGTGACTGAACATGTCCCGTACCGTTGTGGTTACCATTAGACAAGCTCTTCAAATGGCACAAAACAGTGAAACTGGTCAGATTGACCCCAGAATTCTTCAAATTTTGGAAAACGCATTGATTCACATCTGGGAAAACATCCAGAAACAACCGAATACTTATGTCATGACGGTGCTGGAATTCGCCATCTTCAACTTCTACAGAGCACGCCCTGAGTTGCAAAATGAAATCGCACGTAAGGCCGTCTCACGGTATTGGAACAACCGAAACGTCACCCATGGACAATGAACAAGACCGCTGAAGACCGCTGCGTTCGGCGGGTTGATTGGTTCTGGGAAACCGGACCTGGCCATTTAGTGTCACGGCGACTCGCAGGGTATTTCCCCATGACATGACGATGAGTCCGGTCTTCACAATGTCGCATTACAACCTCCACCAATCATTTATTGGACGGGACCTATTCACGGCACTCGAGCGGATGGCAAGTCCAAATGCAACCTTCTTGGGCTCTCAAATGTTGGTGGCACGCGTCTGTTTTCGCTATCGAAGAAACCAGTGAAGGTCAAGGCTCTTGGCGGATCGGCACAGCATATGGCCCGCTTCTGGTGGGTGACATGGCCTAGAGCGGCTACAAACAGGCATGAAACAACGCCTTTCTTGAGATTAGCCTGGGCTGTTTCCACCACTCGGCTGCGCTACCTATGCCCGCTCAGGGCTGAGCGTGGGGGAGAAGTATTTTGGACACGGGTGTGCTTTCTCGCCGAGATGTCCATACTCTCAGCTTCGGAGTTCTATGTGAACAGGCTCAGTCTCACGATGACACGACCTCTCACGACCTAGTACTCTAAGCAGTAGTGCTGTCACTGCTCTATGACTGCTGTTCCTTTGCTTGTACATGAGCGCCCTGCCTTAGCATATGTTTAATGGTATACATGCAGCATGCTTCACGCGCATGTCACGGGGTAGTCTTCCTGTCATGCGAGCTGACCTCCCAATCCTCATGAAGAATCAGTCCAAGCGATCACAAGCAAGCAACAACAACATGCCTTTAACCAGCACCTCCATCTTGTGTCGGGAGAGAGAGGCAGAGGCTCAAGCTGATGTTACTGTTGAAGGCAGTTGTCACTGCACTAGTCCTAATCGGGACTAGCTTAGCATTTTG